>JANHGC010002783.1:383014-394411 GCA_027560395.1 Boaedon fuliginosus | reverse complement strand
CCCCCACTTCATCCACCCTCCAAGCTCCTGGGTTTCTATTCTCTTTGTTTCCCTTATCAACCTTTAACATACGTCTCCTGTTCTACTTATTTTGAATTTTCCCCTCCTGTGGCCCCGTCAGGTTTTCCTTTTGGTCTTTTGGTTGTTTTATAGTCTTAGTCAAGTCTGTTTTTTTCGTATTTCTTAAAAAATATGATCCTATGTCTTCATTTTTCTTCACACCCTCCGTTGCCATCTTTTTCTCCTCCTTCTTCTTATTTGTCTCAATGACCTCCCACTTCTCCTTAACTCCATATGACTCTCGATTTGCCAATTCCTCCGGTTCCATCTCCTGCTCCTCCATTCTTTGAAGAATTTTATCTATCAAGTCCACTGCTTTATTCCCCAACATTATTATGTCCACCATGTCCACTTTAATTTCATTAAAATCCGCTTTAAAATCCATATTGGTAAAAAATTCGCCTTTCCACAGGAGCTCCAAACAAAACAAAGAAACAACGAGTCTTACAGCTGGAAGATCTCGGGAACGGCTCCCTCTCTTCTGGGCTGTCTCCTTCTTCACCGCTTATTCCACTCCTCTCGACCCCAAAAATAAAGTCCCATACGTTTTGGCCCTGGGGGTGCAAAATCTCCTCCTTGTCTCGTCTCCCCCTGTTCAGCATTCAGATCAGATTTCCTTCAATCTCTTCCTCCAGCACTTGCTTCTCCAGGGTGGTTCTGAGCTAAGTGGATGCCATTTTAGGATCCGTCCTGACCGGTTCTTTGCAGAGTTCATGGGAAGCGGGGAGGGGATTTGCGTGTCCCCTCAACCCTTCTTCCCACACTCCAATGCTTTGCTTCCCCTCCAGGGAAGCTTAGACCCTTCTCAGGATCCTTGAACCGGCGGTCCTGGGGCAGAACCGCAAAGCACTCGTGTTCTGCTCCCAGTGTCACTGGAAGTCCACCTGGCTTCTCCAGAAAAAAATTAACTATTGAAAGCAATATATAAAAGAAGTTTACAAATGTGAAATCAAAATCTAAATATGACAATTTGGAAACTCTTTGCCCAGTAGGTGTATATTCATTGAATAGGTATTAATACCAGTGATAATATTCTAACTGGTTCGCATAATTGCAGGGTTGTGCTCAACCGGAAAGAATATCATAGCTGGCTCTGTTCACCTGCCCTATTCCAGCAGCAAGGAATGCTCTGAGGTGGCGCATGCACTCTGCAATCTCGCAGCCAATTACAACATGCTGTCAGGCCACGTGCTGTCGAATCCACCACCCCCCATTGCCTCGCAGGTGGCTTGTTGTAATTGGCTGCGAGATCGTGGAGTGCACGTGCCACCTCAGAGCGTTCCTTGCTGCTGGAATGGGGCAGGTGAACAGAGCCAGCGATGATATTCTTTCCAGTTGAGCGCAACCTTGCAATTATCTGAACCGGTTAGAATATCATCACTGATTAATATAAACTTTTATAGAAGAAAATGTTTTGCATGAATCTCTGATGCTAAATTAATTTCAGATCCCACTAAAGAAATCATGATTTGCCTATAATATAACTTAAATCTAACTCCCTTTGCCTTACTTAGCTTTCATTGAACTTCATGTTTTTTTAAGAGTCTGGATCGTATTTGAAGGGGCTATGAGTGCATGAGCATTTTTTTCTAGATTGAACATTGGTTGAAGAAAGGACATTGCCACATTCCCTGGACTATTACTTCTTTAACTATATGCATTAACTATTTTAGTTTTTAAGGGAACCTTTAAAAAAATTATAAAGGCTTTTCCATGTGTCTATTCTGTGTAAAAGTAAACATAACTTTTCAAATAAATAAAAACTAATTTGTAAGCATTAGACTGTTACTTTATTCTGTACCTCCTTAATAGAAGCCAGAAGATGAAGACTGAAGCCTCAGAACAATACTGGTACTGAATATTTCCCTCCCACTCTTTTTTCCACAACATAAACTTTACTACTGGAAAGATTACAAACTGAAGAACGCAAACAAGCAAGATTATGAGATCAACAATTCTGTTCCGAAAATGAGAATCTGCAGAACTGTGATGCTTTTGCAGAATTGGCTTGTCCTCAGTGAACACTGGTTAAGCCATGGATAACACAGGAATGGCATCTGAGCTCTTCCTCAGTCTCTTCTGTATCACAAAAAAGTATTTATGATTTGACAGAGCTGTGTGCATTTATTAACCCTTGGTAGGATCTGGGAGAAAACACTGCATGAGATATTAGAGTAGTCTGAACGTTTTCATTGAAATGACAGGAAGGAACAGGCACAGGCTGTCACTGTTACCATGGCTACTATGCTCCTTGTTATTAAGCTTTGAAATAAACAACTGTTTAAACCTTAACACTGCCTTCTATTATTTGACTATAATAGAGGGGCTCCAGGATTCAGATATTTTATACATTCACTAAGGTACTTTTGTTTTAAATATCTAAGTAAGTACAAACATGGTATAGCTATGAGTCTCTCATCCAAAGCTTTCCCCGTTCTTATTCTACTAGGAACAGAAAATGAAATATTTACAGCTGAGGCCATGGGGGTGGCCTTCTCTACAGGTAAGAATAAACAGAAATAATGGTTTAATTCCACATAATGTACATCTGACCAATATCTGTTGGAAGCATTATCTCAGGATCTGAGGTAACATTGACCAAGGAGTGATTGTCCAAGAAATGCACTATGGAACAGACCTGGGCATTTTATGGCCCAAGGGCTCCATCCAGCTCTTTTGCTGTCCCTGACTAATCCATATGAATTGGAAAGTAGAATTCAAATAATATGATGTAACATGTATTATCAGTAGCAGTAATAAAAACCATATAATTTGATGCTTTTTATGAAGCAATAAAATTAATATTGAGCAAAATTAAGTTCAGCCTATTCAGTTTCTTATGTTGCCCCTTGGGAAAATTAATTTCCCACTCCGGCTTAAAAGAGCCAGCTGCAAGTGGCAGAAGAATCCAATTCTTCTTTGAAGGAGATGGGGGAAAGGGAAGGCCCACCAGGCAGGCAGCTATCCACCAAGGGGTATCATGTCCTGCAAACAGAACAGTGGCACCAGCTTTTGTTGGATAAGAGATCTGAGGTTCAGACAGTTCACAAGATGACACGACCACTTGCTGTCTCTCAACCTACCTTGTAGGATTGCTGTGAAAATAAAATGGAGCAAGAGGACCAGTATTTGTTATTTACATGCTCTCCAGCAGAAAGTCACAAGTCAATCAAACACTGCAATGGTGCTTTTCCATCACAGCTAACCAACTGTCTCAACCTGAGAGGCTGTAAAGCTTTTATTCCGTTCCAATCCATTCCCAGTTTCTAAGTCAGCCTTTACCAGTCTGACATCCTCCAGATGTGTTGGGAATACAATTGTTGGAATTCCCAAGCAGCACAGCCACAGCATGACAAATTCACTGAGGCTGCTACATGATCAGGGATGGGTTTCTAAACCAGTTCGCAATAACAGGGTTGCGCTAAACCGGAAAGAATATCATTATTCACTTTGTTCACCTGTCCCGTTGCAGAAGCGCCGGCTGAGCAAGTACGCTCTGACGTGACACGTTGGAGTCCATGATCTCGCAGCCAGTTAAAACTGGCCACCAGGCCACGCACTGCTGAATCTACCCCCCCTCCATTGTCTCGCAGGTGGCGTGTTTTAATTGGCTGCGAGATCATGGACTCCAACGTGTCGCGTCAGAGTGTACTTGCTCAGCCCACGCTTCTGCAATGGGACAGGTGAACGAAGTGAATAATGATATTCTTTCCGGTTCAGTGCAACCCTGTTATTATGCGAACTGGTTAGGAACCCATCCCTGTACATGATAGTCCTCAGCTTAAAGACAGTCCATATCAAACACCATAAGTTGGTACAGAAGGAGTTATGAAGTAGCCCATTAGCAGTTAACATTTGGATGGCATATTGAGCAACATTTATCGTCATGGTTGGAACAGCACTGTCTCTGATTATGATCGTATAGCTGAGGATGAGAAAACAAGGCAACTTATCTTCTCCATCTCATCCCCAATCTAGACATCTCTTCCTTAGACTCAGAAGGGAAGAATACAAGATTTGAGACTTCACTGCCATCCAGTTTTAATGCAGCCAACGGACAAGGCTAAAAGCCCAAGGCTCTTCAAGACCAAGCGTTTCTATTTATGCACAGCTGCATTGGCACTTGCTCCATGGAAGAGCTTAGCTGGCTGTGAATCAACTCTGTAGCAACATTGTTGTGAATTGCTCCAAGCTTTAAACTCCCTTTCCCTGTGCTATTCACTGATTTTCACTGATTTCTACTCTAGTGCTACCCACTCTGATTACACCTTGCATTTAGAAATCTTGACTTTTGGCCTGATTCCTTTTGCATTGTAAACATTCTCGATCTGCCTTCATTTCTCGAGTAGTGTATTGTTGTGTTTGCACCACATGGGATTCATGGTTTACCTTACAGAATTTTACTAAATGTACCCAAATTGCCCTGGTAGACATAACTTTCTGAACCACAACTCATTTTAAGTCATTTCTGCAATACTATTTTCTAATATCTGCATAGCATCACCCAGTGCTATAAAGCCTGTTTCCAATTATTGACAGCAGGCACGTATATTAGAAAAGTCAGGATGGCAGCCACAAGTCAAATCAAAGCTCTGCTCCTTTTTACACGCAGTCATTTTTGCAGTTGTAGATAGAAACGTAACTTTTTTTTCACTATCCCCATGAACAAGCTGGAAAAGAATCATCACCAGTCTGATTTCGCCTTCAGTCAACTGCTGTTAATTCCAGCCTCAGGTGTCTGAGACTTCTTAATGCAAATATAGAAAAAGGTCCATGGAAAATGCAAACCTCTCAGACACTATTGTGGTGATGTCACTTGGATGAGATTGCAATTTTTATAGCTTTTGAGCACTGATGTTGATCAAGTGGGCAGAATTCTCTTTGTTATGTAATTACAGAGTGATCACATTTAAAAAAGAGAAAATGTATTCCCAGAGGGGAGGCCCAAAAAGGAAAGATTTGCATGAAAAAGAGCATATGTTGTTTATCTGTTTAGATGTAGTTTTAAACTGCTGGGATTTGTCTAGGCAGTTCCCAGGAATCAATATGTTTAAATGGGCAAGATAATAGACAAATAAACGGATGCTAAACTTGCGCGACAATTCTAGCATGCCCAGGTCAGATGGACAGCACTGTCAATGGCGATAACCGTGGCAAGATGGTGGGTTTAATCATGTTCTTTCATTTTCCCATGTGACTCTCTCTCCCCCGACCCCTCACAACTCCCTGTCTGTTTAAAGTTGGCACATGCTATTCAAAAGATCACTTGGTTATACACCCTTTGTAGGCTCTGGCTCTGTTGCTATTCTGCAGAACATTCCCATGCCAGACACTTGATCTAGGTGTAACAGAAGGAACCATCAAAAGAGCTTGGTGTCTTTTATCATTGTCTCATTTTGCAAGGGTAGAATAGAGGCAAGTCACTGACAAAAGAAATGGTTGAAATGCTTTAGGAAAGATCCCACTGCCACCATTACTACGTTAAAAAACAGGAGTTCAGCAACCTCCTTGATTCAACTTTTTTCTGCAGAAATGAGCCCAATCAACTGGGTTATCAAGATGGCTCCTAAACCAGTTATATGCGGCCTCAATAAAACTGAGCGTGACATTTTTCCTTTCAGTGCACTGGCTCTGCTTTCCAGTTCACTTAATAATACATTACCAGAAGCTGAGGCAGCTTGATCTCTGAGCCCAGTAATAACACAGATCGTATCCTCTCTGTAAGGAATCAGGTTACTGTCATTTGGGAATCCAACAGATGGAAACTCTGGGATTCTTTCCATGGCGTTTCTGCTTTGGAGGTCTCCCACTATAGTAAATTACAAGCATGTCATAATCCTGGTGTAAGACAGTCTGGGGGAGAGTGATGGGGATGGAGAAGGGGGAGGGGTGAAGTCTGAAGAGTTGGAACAAACTTTGCTGCAGAGATACCCTGCAGGTTTTGAAAGCTCAGCAGGCCGCAATATGGGCTAAGTAAGTTTGAATGGGATCTGGACTGGCTAAGTGATAGCCTGGGATCAGTATGAGCCACATGGAGGAAATAGGATCTAGTAAGAGCTTAGGTAATTAGGTGATTTGCAAGAAAATCATAGGTCACTGGCCTCTGCTTTTCAGGATCTATTGTACTCCTGCCTAGTTTTCTGTCTGTTTTCCCCATTCCTCCAAGTCCAGGTTTTTCATCTCCTTCCTCTTTTCTTGCCTTCCATTATATGTTTCTATGCACTTCAGCCAACTGAAGGGTTGTCTGAAGCCTGTTTTTTGCCTGCTGAACATGGAGATGTTTTGGCAACAGAAACAGCAGCACTCAATGTCTGAATATGAGAAATGAAGGGAATGACAACAGGACTGGTCTGTGATGAACAAATTTGTTGCAAGCTCTCCCTGCTCTTGACGTGAGTTTTCCCCTTTTTAAAAAGGTTTGGAAGTGAGAATTACTTGTGGTGCCTGCGTCAAGGAGGTTTGGTAGTAATTTATAGACTACAGGTGTTTTACTTATTCTATTAATTTAACAATATATGATTTTTTTTTCAAAGAAATAAAAAAATTAAAAATGGAAAGAAGGCCAGTGCAAAACAAGCATTATCTGTATTTTAAAGCATAATGATGACTCAGCAGTTTGCTCACCTGCCCACAAAAAAGCAAAGGTAGACCCAGAAGAGGGGAGTCCTGGGATGGGTTGATGGGGGTTAATAAAGAGAAAAAGAAACATTCTTGCAAATTTACACCCTGCTATTGGAGATATCCCTATGACAGCCATTTTGTTAGTGAGCAATCCCCAGCAGACATTTTGTGAGGGTAGGTAAATTGCAGTTCCAAGAAAAAGGTGTTATATCTATGATAGCACCCATTTCTGGTCCCCTTAAACAGGAACCCATACCGTTCCCATCAAACATCCTGTTGTGAACATACTTGGAAGCATGTGCTCTCTTTTGTTGCGTCATACAATACCCACTGAACCATGGCATCTGATGCCCAAATGTTTCAAAAACTTTATTTGATACTATGAGCATTTTCCCAGTCCTGTATCCAATGGGAATAGTCCATTATCCCATAATAAAAGCAGTACGGCTCCTCTCTTTTCCTAGGTTCACTGCTCTGGCTTGGAAGCATAAATTAGTCCTTTCTGGGGGCATGTAAGCCAGCTTTGTTTCTACAGTGGCTTTGATAATTATTTAGATGCTGTCTCCCTTTGTTCACCCACTTCCAGGATTCCAGCAGAATCAGTTATCGTTTTCCAATTTGTGTGTTTGTGTGTGTGTGTGTGCTGGCAAGTAATTCTGACCTACATACATTTTCCAGTCTAAAAAGCCCATTTTGCCCAATTCTGAACCTGAAAAAATGATGTTGTTTCTTTAGGAGTTGGGAGCTAGGACGGAAGTGGTAGCAAATTGGAAGGACAGCCCAGACACTTCTTTAGCCTGTTTAAAATTTCTTCTTTCGTGCCCCAATTGTTTGGCATACCTATATCCCCATAAATTACTGTAGAACAAGTTGGGATAAGGATGAACAGGAAGCTGGGAACCAGCAATATAATCTGTTGAGGGAAAACATAAAGTTGGAAAGCACAGTGAAAGGTATTCATACTCTCCAGCTATATATTCTTCAACCATTATATCCCTATTTCTGAATCATCTCTTTTTAATTATATTCTATACCTAAGAGATGTTCTGAAATATTTAACAGTAGATTTCATTTTTCTTCTTGAGATCACAATCTCTCTCTCTCTCTCTCTCTCAACATATCTTATATGCACTGTCTGTTGTTGCATTTGCTTACCACAAACTTACTTTGTTGCTCAGAGTGCATTGTATAAACAAGAGGGTACCGCAAAAAAAAAAAAAAGGCATAACAGGGTTGTTTGTGTCTATAGTGCAACAACTAGCTGTCTCTTGTCTCTTGTGCTTGCTTGTCTGCGCATCTCCGCCCAAAATCCCAGCATTGTCTTGAGGAATAGCTTGCATAGAAGAGGTTCTCCAAGCCTGTTGGTTCATGCCACACTAGCCAAACTTTTTTAGCTGCTGCTAATCTGCTCCGTGTTGAAACTTTGACCAGGTTGTGCTATTCATAGTTGCCTCAAGCATACCACATTTCTTGACTTACTCAGCTACAGTTATGCATGATGAAACAGATCACTGTAAGGTAGAAAAATTACACCACTTCCGAACTCAGGTGATGGTTTTAGTGGTGCAACATTTTTTATTAGTGTTCAAAATTCCTTGAAAACAGAGACTTTGGACTTTCCCCCTCTGCATAGGGACTTCAGAATCAGGAAGTTGCATCTATTGCCAGTCAGAAAAAACCTTCTGCTTTCTCTTCCTACCCTGCTGCCCCCAATCCTCATTCTATTCTATGAAATACATATATTTTTCCCCTAAGGAGAAGATAATTTTAGTGAATGGTGTCTGGTGTCTTTTTGCTGTTATATGTGATAAGAAGAGATGACCAGCAGCTGACCTTCTCTTTTCCTCTTTTCCACACTCAGATGTATGTAAGGAAAAGCATAAGGAGAACAAAACTTTTTGTCTACTTGTTCAGGAATTGTGGGCAACAAGGAGAATGTCAGATGATAGAAAGATGTGTAACCAAAAACAAATCTACCAGTATCCTTCACAAAGTACTGGAGAAATTTTATAGACATTCTTGAGCATCCTATTGTAGGACTGTAGGAAAAATTAATCCTATTGCAAGTAGTCACCAAGGGCCTGTTGTGACTATTGCTCTATTTCATTTCTTGTACCGTAGTACCCCAAGGAATGTAGAAATGATGTTTGCAATGTACATGGCACCATATCATCAGAGAGGGCATCTTTGGTACATTTGATAGTGACTGCTTCTTTGAAGAGAGCCCATTACATCTGTGAATGCCTTTATGTTCCATGAAAGCTTAAAATTAAACTTACTACTGTAGTTTCAAAAGTGGATACAATGAGAAGGATCCTTTTAGGGATCCTTTTGCAAGTTTCTCTGCCAGCTTTCCCATTGACTTTCTGGGGAAGCTGGCAGAGAAGATTACAAGTGACGATCACATCATCAGGGAGCACTTGCCAACCAGTTTTATTGCAAACAGGTTGCCAAGCAACCAGATCACAATCACGTCACCATGGGGATGGGGGAGCAAGGAATTCTACAGCAAGGAATGTGACCTTCAGTTAACCATTTAGTGTTTTTAGGATGTCAATAAATATGGGTTTAGAGCAAATCTAGTAGATTAGCTTTTCCTAGCCCCGTGTCTGTTAGATTTATTGAACTACAAATCCCACTATGCGAGATACAAATATGTTTATTATTATTTCTGGGAGCACAATATGGCTTATTTTGGAATCTTTTCTAATTATATACCTGCAAAAAAATCACTTGAGGTGGGTTGATCTGAGAGACACTATCTAGACTATGTTCAAGGGTGGCTTCAACTGAGAACATTCCACTCTGATTCTAACATCTTAAATATTACATTAGTCCTAGGTAGCTAGTTGGGGAGACATGCTTTAGAGAGGACAGTTAATTGAGGATCTGCCATTTCTAAATACATAATTTCTTCCTGAGTATTTATGAAATCACTTTCCTCATTTAAACTTAGCTTACTGTATCTTCTACAGGAAGTATCCCTCATTATTGTAATGTCCTGATATCCAAAATAGATTTCCTACCCTAAATGTATGGAGAATCCATACATTCCAACAACTTGAAAGTCTGACCTTGTGTTATTGTGGCCTGCCCTTTGTCTTATCAGATTCTTTATACATCTTGTTAAATCAATATGTGTTGTCACTCCTTTTTGTTTTATTGCGCCATATGAACTCAGCCAATTGTAGTTTATTAAATAAACTGAAAACAATGATAGTGAACCGAGAATGTGAACCTAATTCTAAGAATTAGAGATGTACAGATGCACTAGCAACCTCTTGATCTTTATTTTGGTGTCATGTGCTGCTTTTACAGTTGAGACAGAAATATGAGAATAGGGCTATTTTGAGTCTTACATTGAAAGAAACAAGACAGAGCCTCAGGAATCCAAATGTTTAAAAAACCTAGTTTCTGAATGCAATGACAGCAATGTTATTCTCCTGGAACTTTACTATATTTGCTTTTTTGTCATAGTTGTTCTACTTCTATTTGCAGGTTTTTATAGTTTGTGATTTTCTCCAGTTCTTTTTCTTCTACAGTATTCTGCTCTCTCCAGGTAGTGCAATACCCACTATCCAGACTTTGTCTTTCTTGTTGACAATTGCTAAATATGGAATATTGTGGGCTGGTGCTTGTTTCAATTCTAAAGTCCCAAAGCACTTTAGATTATTCATTTTCTATTTCATCATCATCATCATCATCATCATCATCATCATCATCATCATCATCACATAGTGAGCCAAATGTTCAGGCTGGGTTTGGCATTTTTGTCTACCTATCGACTTCTTACCAAGGACCTGGGACAGGCAAATCTGATGTTTGATGATGTTACAGATATCGTTGCAGGATGGAAATTGTTCCAAGTAAAGCCACCTTCTGCAATTGACTGATGGCAAATTTGTCAATGCCAATGGTGTTCAAGTGGTGCTTCAGTTGTTTTGGAATTGCACCCAAGGAGTGTATTACTATTGGTACTACGCCTGCTTGCCTTTGCCACAATCGTTCTGTTTCTATTTTTAGGTCTTTGTATTTTGTTATCTTCTCCAATTCTTTCTCTTCTATTCTGCTGTCTCAAGCACTGCCACATCCACTATCCAGACTTTTTTGTCTTTCTTACAGATAATTGTTAAGTCTGGGGTGTTATGTGGCAGGTGTTTGTCTGTCTGAATTCTGAAGTCCCAGAGCAATTTTACTTTTTCATTTTCTATGACTTTCTCTATTTTATGGTCCCACCAGCTCTTGCCTGCAGACAAATTTTGCAGATGTTCCAGGGCACCATGGCTGCTACTTTGTTATGCCTCTGCTTGTAGTCCCTCTGTGCAATCATCTTGCAGCAGCTTACCAGGTGGTCCACTATTTTCTCAGATTCTTTGCATAGGCGGCACTTACTGTTTGTTGCTGTCTTTTCAATTCTGGCTCTGTATACATTTGTCCTTAAGGCTTGATCTTGGGCAGCCAAAATTACTCCCTCAGTCTCTTTCTTTAAGTTTCCTGCTCTTAGCCATTGCCAGGTTTTGTTATTATCTGCTTTCCCTGCTTTTTTTTAAATATACTGGCCATGTAGTGCTTTGTCTTCTCATGCCTCCATTCTGTTCTTCATCTAGGCTTTATTGCAGGCCAGTTTGCTGTCTTCAGTAGTCAGTAAGCTTCTTCTTCTTCTTCTTCTTCTTCTTCTTCTTCTTCTTCTTCTTCTTCTTCTTCTTCTTCTTCTTC
>JANHGC010002783.1:328876-340621 GCA_027560395.1 Boaedon fuliginosus | reverse complement strand
CTGTAATGGAGTGAAATGCAATGAGCACTGATGTACAAATCTGCCCTTCAATAATGCCCATTGAACACTGCATTTAGAATTTGATTTGTAGTCTGTAACAGTGGTGGTAGAAAGTATAGAAAAAGAAGAAAGGAAGGGAAGGAAAGAAGAGGGAAAGAAAGACTCAATATTCACACTTGTTGTATATTCCAAATATGCTACTATTTAAAAAATAGTGCTCCTGGGAGGAAAGATGACAGCTTGAGAGTATCCTGAAGAAGTGTCCTTCCAAGTACTTCCTTTCCTCAAAAAGCTTATAACAATAATTAATTTCTACTGCAGTAGCTGACATATGCTATGAAGCAAAATCATTTAATTGGGATCTAGAGGAATTTTGGGGAAATGAAAGGACAGCTTTCTGTTGGAAGGAAGGAAGGAAGGAAAAATAAAGAAATAAAGAACAAAACGAAACAAAAAGGAGAAAGAAAATGAAAAAGAAAAATAGTGATGGTGAGCTCTTAATGGGCTCTTTCTTTTATGTGTCCCACTATGCTTAAATGGCAGGACTATTTTGCATCAAATTTGCTGTTCCTCTGGGGCACTGTTCCATTCATCCATAACAACAAACACTCAAGTTGCTCTAGAATTCAGACTATCCAAGCATTTGAACAAGTCTAAAGTATCCTTCACCTCACAGAATTCTCCTGAGAAACCATGAGGGCAAAGACAATGGAATCCATTGACGAGGTTAGTACAGTGACCTGCATTCTGACATGGGTTGCTCATGCAGTCATCAACTTTTTTTTCACAGTTCTTGCCTATGAATGCAGGAGGACATATGCAATGATAGCCATTCACTTCATCCTACATAGACAAATTGAAAAAAAATTATAATCATTTCTAGAAGATACTAGAAAAGTTGTAATAAAAAAAGGTTACAATTTTTTAAAAAAAATTCCAGAAGTTTTCTAAAAAGAATGACTGGGACAATGGATCACCTAGGCTGATTCTCCTATAATTTTAAATCGAGGCCCATGAATTAAAATACTCTGTCTACTTGACTATGAAAGTAAAATATTATTTCTGCCTTTGTTTTTAAAAATAAAGCTGATAAAACACATGTGTTTAAAGAAGAAACCATTAAACCTACAAGAAAATTGTTTGGGATGAATATGCTAAGCAATTCAATGCCACTAAAGTTTGATGTCTAGAAAAAAGTAATTGAATGGCTTCCTTTATGCTTTAGATTCATTGTTTCAAGTATTATGCTTATTTATTATACTAGAAAACTGCTATGGTCTTTTTAGGAAAACAAACTGCCCATTTGAATATTTGTTTTAATTTATTATAGAGACTATGCCACACAAAAGGCACAGAAGGAAGTTAAGTTGCCCAAGTATATTGCATCTGAATTTTTAGAATTACTATTACTACTAGTAGAATTACTACTAATGCTTCATAGTCAGTTTGCTCTAAAGCTATCTAATGAATATTTTAGTAAGATTATTCCCAGTTAACCTCTAAATGTTCACTTATGGATTTGAAATGAGTTTCCTTTTTAACAGTTTTTAAATCTTAATTTGCATTTCTACTTTCTAGTGTCATAAACATTATACCTGAATAAATCTTTACTGAAGTACTTCAGAACTCTTCCTTATGGTATTATTTACATTTTGAGGATAATGTAATCCTCAAACTGTAAATAATCCTCTTATTTACGGAAAGGGGCAATTAAGAGTCCGACAGTATCATACACTCCTGCTTTTCATATACCTAATCCATATTATCAAAAACGTGGATTTAATAATCCTTTTATCTCCTTGATTTCACTGGATGAATTTATTTATTTATATGACTCCCATTCCTACCTATCTAATACAGGTAGACCTTGCTTAACAAATATTTGTTCAGCAACTGTTTGAAACTATGATGGTGCTGAACGAAGGGATTTACAACCTGTGTCCTACTGCACTAGCAGATTATGACTGGGTAGTCCTTTCCCAATAACTGATGGGATTCAGTTATCAACAGCAATAGAGACTGTGTTTTGACTTAGTGATGGAACTTCGGGTCCCAATTCCTGTTACAATTCAAGGACTACCTGTACATTACTGAAACTATATTCTTGAATGGCTGCCGGCTATCCATTTGAATCTTGACCTTTGTAATGTATTGTACATACATGAACAATTGCTACAGTGTTATCAATCTTCAAAGATATAAAGAATTAAAAGGGTGAGGTTAAGACAAATGCTGTCAGGATCTAATTATGATCATCCTGATGAATTTTAAATTTAAAAGGTTGCTCAAAAAATCATAAAATAACACAAAAATTACCTTGCACGTCCCTCCATTTTGGCACTGCCCGTGACAATAATTAACATCTAGGGGTAAAATAGGAAAATCATTAAAATAATGGAAAAATAAAGGAAATAATAGATGAAAGTATAATTAATGATATTTCTTGATTTCAAATATTCAAACTGATGTTTTCCAGAGGAAAGGAAATAAGAATTTTATAAGTGATGCAAATTTGAAAGAGCCCAAATCATAAAATCAAGCAATGTTTAAAACAAATTTTCCCATGTGAGTAATTTCTCAGAAACTTTTGGTTAGTTCATTCCACAATTCAAAAGCTAAGGCTTTAGATGCAAGGAAGTATGTGATAAAAAGTGTCACCATAAAGACTTGTAGAAAAGTTAAGTTTGGAAATGATACATTATGATGCATTAATTTAAGATTGTCAGCTTTTAGTCTATAAATAAGAGACCTTTAGGGTCAAGTTATACACTAAATATTAAATACTGACTGATATGACAATTTACTCCTTTCCATCCTGGAATGCAGTCACAATAATATCCACCAATAAGATTTTTGCAAGAATGAGCATTAAGACAGGGTTTCCCTTCACACTCATTAGCATCTGTGAAAGAAGAGAAGAAAAGCAGAGAGTGAAGAACAAACCCAGAAAGAGACTGCCCTTGCACCAAAGCAAAGCTTCCATGCTTTCCAAATATCAGCTACATTTCATTCGCTACTTTGATACTGTTGGCTGATATTCACAATATGCATGCTGCATTCTTTGCTCTAGGAAAGCCTCAGTGACTGTTTAAATAAAATCCAGGGAAATAGCTGTAATAAAAATTATCTGAACAGGTTACTTCCAACTTTTTCAAAAAACAAACTAAATCAAACCAAACCACATCACCCTTTTGGCAGCTGCATTAGGAATTTTTCAACTAACAACTTAATTGTGGATTAGATGCAGAATAGCCAACAAATGTGGACACCTGGGATAATGTAGGTCTATGCAGCCTTTTTAAAGAAAGGTTAGATATTAGCATCTATTCTACTTCTTATGCAACTATTCAATCACTTGCTCAACAGAAAATTGATTATGATATCTGGGACATTAAGATAAGGCCCTGGTTCTCCACCAATTCTATTACCTATTTCTCTGACAAAGCAATAATTGTGGGTTTTTTTTAATTAACTCAAGGCTGAACTATATTCAAAAAAAATCTGCCCAAACATCTGTACAGAAAGCTCCACGTTTCTAAGTAATCCTGCAACATGCACATACCACAATCATGAAATTCCCCTTGACCGGGGAAGAAAGGCGGGTTACATATTTAATAAATAAATAAATAAATGAAATGAAATGAGTCAAGCAAATGAAGCAATAAGGAAAATTGAATGGTCACATAGCAGGAACAAAATCTTTCTGCAGTGAAACACAGTAAATATTTACTGTACAAAATAACAGTGCCTAATTTAGCCACTGTTATTTTGCCAAAGATAATTATCTATAGCAGAAAGGAATGCTACGGATGAATTTTGGTTAAATGTAGTACAGTATATGGCTCCTGCATTCAAAAGATAGCAACATTTTACAACCTGTTTCATAAAGTGATATGAGAGTAGCAAAATAACAATTCAGCAACGATGACTGTAAAAATCTTTAAAACATATTTTTGAAGTAATAATTTGAGATACTTTTAAATGTTAAGACTTACCAAGATGGCAGGTTGCCCCAATCCATTGCTGTGGACATATACATTCAAACCCATTAATGCGATCGACACAAGTACCACCACTAGCACAAGGGTTAGATGCACATTCATCAATATCTGGGGAGGGAAACAGTTGTCTGAGATAGCTTTAGAACTATAAAATATCTTTCAAGCAAAGAAAGATGCTAATTTAATTTGACATGAAATTCCAGTTGTAATTCCAACTGTTTACAATTGTCAAAACTGGCAATAAATTAAAAAAATAAAAAGAGATTCAAATCCTAAAGTTTTTAAAAAAGCATCTCAATCAAATAAGAAAAGAGAAAATACTGGCCTGTTCATGCATGTGAGGTGTTCCACACATTTTGTATCTTTGTTTTATCTATTGTGGTTCTCCCCTTCATCATTACTACTTTCTCTGATAAACTATTTTATTACACACATTTTTTTTAAAAAAAGGTGCATCCAATTTTTTTTAACTTATGGGCATATTTAGAATTTTGTTAAGGACTGTATAATGCAACTTCATATATTGCCATTGGGAAAAGAAATTAACTAATTCAGAAAAAGGCTGTATGTTGAGCATTACAGTATTTTCTAGTAAATAAACTGATGAGGATCCTTCCTATCAATCCTAAAATCACTTCTCTCTCCAATTCTCTATCGGATAGATTGCTACCATTCTTATGTACTGTACTGTACTGTAACCACATACCATAATAATTTTAAGGCATATTTCTGGGTGGAATTTTATTTAGTTTTAATTGGAAGAATCTAAAAGAAAATGATATGGATAAGAATGACAAAGGAGGGAGTCCATGTGTGAATTACAGAAACAGCCACTTCCTTCAAAATATCTCTAAGGGAATGACAATTGAGTTGCAATAAATTTTTGAGCACCAAAATGAGTTTTTCATCATAAGGTGCAAATATTATGACTCAGACAGTACCTACCAATTGCACATGTTGGTCCACTCCATCCTTTAGGACACTGACATTTAAACCCGGATGAAATTTCATGGCAAATTCCGCCATTAGCACAAGGATTTGAAACACAAGCATGCTCAGCTAATGGGAAAAAAATAATAGTTTTAAAATCCGGATTGAAACCCTACTTATAGTTTCTCTATAAGAAAAGTCACCATAACATTTTATACATTTAGGGCACGGGTGTCAAACTCGCCGTGTCATGTTGCCATCATGCGATGTTTCATGTTTTTCCCATTTGTGGAGCTGGAATAGGTGTGGGCTGTGCGTGACGCATCTGGCTCGTGGGCTGCCAGTTTGACACCCCTGATTTAGTGTGATCCCATATCTGCCAATTTCATTTTCTCTGCGTTTCTTATTTTCTACCTCACTTTGTTTCTTAATCATTTACATATTCAACAGGACTGCTTAAAATTTCATGTATGTTCATGAATATTTTGTAGATTGCCAGTTTGTTTCCGGATCCAATTCAAGGTGTTGGTTATCACTTTTAAAGCCTTTCTGGCATAGCTCCAGGATATCTGACAAAATGGCTCATCCCATTGGGATTAGCCCAGTCCACCCGCACTGGCAGAAAAGGCATTCTGCAGACCCCATAATTAAAAAAATTTTGGCTGATAGGTTTTAGGAGAACCTTTTCTGCCAGGGTCCCTACTGTGTGTAACATCCTTTCTCTCCCAAGGTGTGATCTGCATCCCTTCTGACCTTCTGAAAGGACTTGAAGACCTGGCTCTATCAGCTAGCCTGGAACCTCAATGGGGGAGTGGCATCCTGGAAGTAGTTAATTGATTAGACAGACCATAACTACTACTCCCCCTCCACATACTTTGTTTCCTTCTTCCAAACTTGGTTAATTGAATTTTAATCGACTTATATGCACTGTTTGTATTGTTTTAAGGTTTTATATTGTATTTTAATGATATGACTGTAAGATGCCTAGAGTTGCCTTGCTGAGATGGATGGCATAAAAGTTTAATAATAAAGAATAAATATTTTCCTATAGTTTTCATACTATATATGTTCTTAAGATGAACATACTTCCAACATTTCTCTATTATAGCTTTAATGTATTTCTTATCATTATTTTGTAGTTTGGTTTGTTTTTTTTAAGACATTAATGTCATTTGTAAAAAGCCAATTCCAGCTTGCAAGTATGTACTAAGTTATCTATAAATTATTGAAGTATAGATCAATGTTTTCATAAAAGACAGTGAAGAGAACAGAAATTCATTTATTCCTAATGCAGACAGGGAACAGGAATATGCCATACATTCCAAATTTTCCAAAGACTGTCACTTATTAATAAAATTTTTGGAATAGAAAATGTATTATTAACTGTATGTACCAATTTCACAGTTCTTTCCAGAGTAGCCATCTTGGCAAGCACAGCTATATTCATCTGGTTCTGTATTCATGCAAGTTCCCCCATTCACACATGGATGATGGTTTCCACAGTAGTTTAAATCTAGACAGAAAGGAAGGATTAAAGTCATATAGCACATAAGGTACAAAATTTCATATGAAGGTCTTTTCAAATACAATGTTAAAGCTCTAACATACATATATCCATATCTATATTCTCCTTTAATGCTTCTACTTTCATGTAACATTTTATTAATGTTTTAATGTTGGATTCTTGTGTTTTTTATTGTGAGCTGCCCTGAGTCCTGCGGGATTGGGCGGCCTACAAATTTGATTAAAATAAAATAAATGTAAGTTATTGCAAATACTATTATTTTTGTGGCATTTATGATGGCAAATATAGAACAATCCATTAAAAGCTACAGAACTACATGTTACAGGGAAGTTACCTGACACAAACCAGATTCTGCTGAATACTCTTAAGTAAACATCTTTACATAAACAAGTGCTACTAGATTTTTGTTAACCTTGAAATTTTAAAATATTTTTTACAAACAGAAGTTCGATACCTTTGTTGCAGAGCAGGCCACCCCAGTTGGTTTCACATTTGCATTCCCATGGGATGCTGCAACTCCCATGAGCACAGCCTGGGTACGGGACACACTCATCGCAGAATTGCCCCTGCCAACCATAATTACACCTAGACATAAGTGCATATTAAATATTATCAATATGTTGATTAACTACAATGTTCATACAATTTTAAGATGCATATTCACATTTAATCATGTTGTATAAGCAGTCTTTAACAACAACAAAGCATCTAACCACCATGGATTGCAAAGCATCTAGCCACCATGGATTGCTGTAATCTTAAAACTTAGTATTTCTTACTATACCTGACATAATGACATGTGTTAGTGAGAAGTTACAAAACTACATATATACGGAGGGGGGGGGGTTAGTATCAAAGGCCCTTCTAATATAAATAAAAAAATATTTTGGGTTGCTAGCAGGCTGCCTGATTTATAATTTCAGCATTCATCAGGAGTCAAGTTTTGCTTACCAAAAGTTTTACTTTGTTTTACTTTGAGTACTAAGTACAAATTATTTTTTAAAAATCACAAAAATCATCTTGATTATTCTGAAATACTTGTGAATATGCCATTGCTTTAATCTGTAGCTAAGACATTGTCATAAAACATTTTCAATGCTGAAGAAGGCAATTCATTTCCCTCTCTATTTCCAATCCTTGAAAGATCTCCCACATCAGACAAGGTTCATAATGTCAATTATATTGTTTATTACATTTACTGGCTGCCTATCTTACTACAGGTTAACTCTCGGTGGTTTACAATGTTAAAAAGGATAAAACTATAGGAAACATAACACCATTAAAATATATAAAACTACAAGTAACTAATTTGTATCATTTTTATAATATTAGTTCCAATAATACAATACATTATTAAAAGTAATACGTAGCTGGTAATAAGAATACATTATTTTATACCAGACTATAAAATGGAGGCATTTAGGTTGATCAGAAAAGAGTATTTTTAATTAAGCGCTAGAAGCATAATTATTGTGTTTTTACTAACATTCAAATGATCTACTTGCCATGTAAGTTTGATTATAGCACGCTTCCTAAATTTCTGCAGGAACTAAGGAAATGTATAAAGTACTATTTTTTTGGATTCCACATCATGTAGACTATAAAGATAGTTCATACTACACTATATAGCTATCTCAAGGGAGAGAAGGTTTATTTCTTGTTCATTCAGTTTTCATTCAAGGTCCCCACATTCATTGGATAACAAGCTAGATAAAAAGCAGTTGCCAAAAGTCTTGTTTTCTAATCACATTATAATATCAAATAGCAAAGCTATTGAGTTCAAAATAAAAATATGCAAGAAAAAAAGTTTTTGCTAGTGATTCCTATTAAGTAGGTTATAACTTGGAATGCGAACAAAAAATGGTCAAAATATCGAGATTACTTGGAAATAGTTTTTAGCTCTAGGTGTATTAATTTGCTTGCTCTATATACTATATGTAAATGAAACACTGCACTTGAATACAAGAGGGCAGTGAGAACTACGTTGCTCATGAGTTCTGTTTCCTATGTTACTCTAAGTTTTATTTCATTTTATTTTATCTGAAGGCAGCCCTAAATACTCTATTTGAGCAGACAGATGGTAAATAAAACTATTTTAATTTATACAATTGACAACAATATCTATATTTAAAAATACAAAAAGATCTGTCAAATTTATTGCTAGTTGCTTGCAATACAATTTTGTAAAAAGTATCATTTGAAAAATAGAAACAATTTCTCAAATTCAGAGATTTGTTTAGCAATTAAGCATCTTCCCTACAAAATTACTATATGCCGATAAAATGCATATAAACAGTTAAAGAGTTAGATAACCTAAGAAGATCCAGTTTCTTTAGCCATACAGACTCACTAAGTAACTTTGGGCCAATCCTTTTTTCTCAATCCAACCCACCTCACAAGATTATTGTTTAGGTGAAAAATAAGTCAATTGTGTACACTGATTCGGACAAAAGACAGAATGTAAATCTAATACATATCAATATAAACTTTATATTGAGAGGAGTACCTCTTTTTGAAAGAAGTAATAGCGAGTCCTTTCCCAAGAATCTACTATTTGATCAAGATATACTGAACAATTATAATCTCCAACCCTCCCTTTGGGAGAAGATTATGGAAAAAGCATCTGAGCTGCAATTGTAGAGAATCCTGAAGAAAGTAGTTTTCAGTACCATAGAACACAATAACCTTCTGCACCACCTTCAAAGGTTACAATGGCCCACTGAATTATGATGTTTTTCCACCTTCCTGAAGTCACAATTCTGAGGTGGGGGTGGTGAAGGAGATTGAATCATAGACTTCTTAATGGAAAGACTTGCAGAGCTTGATGCTCTCCCACTTTTATTCAGCATCTAAATGACATTACTGTGTGAGATCCTCAGATAGCATGGGTTAACATTACCAGGCAGATGATATTCAATGTTGTATTGTGACCCCTCATTGAGTAGTTGATGCTTTTGAAATGTTGCTCAGGTGCTGGGAGGTTGTCTGAGTCTGGATGGGATCAGGTAGGGATTCAATCCAAGGAAGATGTTTTCAGTGAGATTCATTATCAACTCTAAGCAGAGTTCTACTGCCTCAGGCAGAGCTGGTTTGCAGTTTAGGCACAGCTGTGGTCAAGAGGTTATTTGCAAGCTCCATCTTGTATGCAATCAAAAGTAACTTCTCTTGGAACAACAGCCATTGCTCACGGTAAGCCTGTTACTTGTTGATTTGGCTGTTGCAATGCATTTGACATGGGGCTATACTTCCAAAGAATGTGGAAGTTACAGCTGAACTAAAATGAAGGCACTCAGTTAGTGACAGGTGCATCTCAAAATAGCCACATAAGAATTCTATTATAAGAACTGTACCTGTTGATAGTTAGCTTCCAGATGCAATTCACAGAATGGCTGAAAAGTCCTTAGGTATATCCTTGTAAGATATCTACGGGGTTTGGATGTCTAAGGGACCACCTTTGCCCTGCCTGTTAAGATTGTGTTGGGTAGGCTTGTATTTCCCTCAATTAGAAATTGTTATCTTAATGTCAATAGAAGTACCCTTTTTAGGTTGCCATCCCACTTCTTTGGAACAGCATCTTCAGCCCAATTGTGTAATTTGCCCCTTTCCTCTGATTTCTAGGAAACTGGTGAAAACTTGGTTGTTCTGTCAAGCCAGGGAAGCTGGTTTGCTATAATTGTCTTTCAGTCATGAGATTGGATTCTTCAAAATGTTTTTTTTCCTGATTCCATAGGAATGTTTCTAGTTATTTTTAACACTGTATGATTTGAATCTGAATTACATATTGGGGAGTTATATGCCACTCAGAGTAAGTAAATAAGCAAGCTTACTTGCACTCCCCAGGTACGCTGCATCCTCCACGGATTAAATTACATCCTTGCTTACATACAGCTATGAAAAGAAAGAATTAAACATCAGTTAGAACCAACTCTTTAGAAAAAGTGATTACTGTAATTAAATGATACTACCATTTTATGTACTGATTTTGTTCTTGAAGGTTAGTTTTAAGAAAAAGTGGAAGTTTTAGCTAAAACTTTCAATTACAATGATCATATCCATAATCTCCTGAATAAAAAAAACCAAATAGATTTTTGTGATTTTTCCTGTCTAAAAATACCTATTTCAGGAAACACAAAAAGATACAAAGAGGAAACATAAAGCATTATAAAAGTATCCTGTCCAAAGGCTATTCTTACAAGATATAAATATAGTATCTCAGATGCTCTGCCAATTCTAATTTTGGAATGGATGCAGATTAAGTTCTCTAAAATGAGGATGAGAACAAAATAGAATAACAGAATTGGAAGAGACCTTGGAGGTCTTCTAGTCCAACCTCCTGTCAAGCAGGAGATCCTATACCGTTTCAGATAAATGGCTGTCCAGTATCTTCTTAAGTGTTTTAACTGTGAATTATAGACAAATAAAACAATTGCACTATGGTCAGCTTTCAGAACACAAGCTTAGTATCTTTAAAAGAAGAACAGTCTTGTTTCTTAATATATTTGATCAACTGCCACCTTGAGTTCCCCTTTTGGGTGAAGAGAGGCGGGATACAAATCGAATAAATAAATAAACTTACACAAATAAGCTGTTAAATACAGTAATACTAGAGTTTATCTGGATAAGAAAGCAAATCACAGCTAAACTCCACTGAAATATAAGTAGTGTGAAAAATAGTGTCATTAATGTATATTTCTTGAGTATTTCAGAAGAAATGTAGAATAAAAAACATTTTAATAATGAGCTTCACTGAAGTAGGCAGTTGGTTCAAGAGCTTCTATGGTTGAAACATTTTGCGATTATGTGCTTTTTAAAGATTTGCTGATTCAATATAGTATCTCTAATAAAATCATATTACTTATTTTAGATGCGGCATAATTCAATAATGGACATTATTTTGCTTGCAAGAAGTTATAAAGTGTAGCTCCTGTCTTTTTCCTATTTAGAAAGGACTCCAAAACTTAGAGTCAGCTGTTAATTGGAATAGACAACATATGGTTTAAAGGTCCTGACTACGTACCTAATTCAGATATGGCATCAACACAAAGTACTGGTTTAATAATAGTGCACAGATATTCTATGCTGGAGAACAACTATTTATTTATTTTGATCTTTAAAGGCTGCAGTAGATGGCTTGATGATATGAACTTTGTTATTAGTTATGAATGCCAGAGGCTTAATACATCTACTCTTGGGGGGCGCAGTGTTAACGTAGAGTGAGGGAAATAAGTATTTGATCCCCTGCTGATTTTGTCCATTTGCCCTCTGACAAAGAAATGACCAGGCCATAAT
>JANHGC010002783.1:303887-316322 GCA_027560395.1 Boaedon fuliginosus | reverse complement strand
TGCTTTTTCAAGAGGCAAATGGACTTTCTGGTTTTTTCTTTGAAGATGTTTTGCTTCTCATTCAAGAAGTTTCTTCAGTTCTGAAATTAATCTGTCTTATTCAGAGCTGAACAAGCTTCTTGGATGATAAGCGAAATGTCTTCAAAGAAAAAAACAGAAAGTCTAGTTGCCTCTTGAAAAAGCACCTTTGAGATACTTGTAGGAATATTTGATAAAAAATAAGTCATTTTTGTTCCTTGGTTTGTATAATGTATTTATATTTATATACCTCTATATAATACTGATATAAAACCTA
This sequence comes from Boaedon fuliginosus, assembly GCA_027560395.1. Taxonomy (NCBI): domain Eukaryota; kingdom Metazoa; phylum Chordata; class Lepidosauria; order Squamata; family Lamprophiidae; genus Boaedon; species Boaedon fuliginosus. Next base: position 316,027 of record JANHGC010002783.1, on the reverse strand, counting down.
CAGGTGAAGAAAATACATGGCAGAAAGTACTTTAAAATTCCTTGAAAATAAAATACTGTTTTTAAATTTGCTTTGTTTTGCAAATATTTATTAAATCAAAAGGGAAAAGTTAACTTTCTGGTCTAGGCTCTCTTTTCAAACTCGGGCTGTTTGCCAAATAAATATATGAGCATTTGATTGAAAAAAACATCATGGGAGAACTATTTCTATGTATTAGTTGCTGAGTTCCTTTAGCAAGAATATGTTTGTGTAAATTATAACTTAACATTTCATTAAGGCAATGGCCTCCACCTTTTGGGGCTTAGTGGCCAGGGGGGAAGAGGAGAACTGGGCTACATGAGTGGTGGGCCAGTATGCATGCATGGGCACACCTGCAGCTCTTACAAGAGTGGTGGGCCAGGCCACAGCTTGACTTGCATGAGTGCTTGCTGGCCTGCCACTTGTGCAACTTGAGCTGTGTGCACACACATCTGGCTAGTCACTTATGCAACCCAATTCTAAATAGGTTACAGTCCGGTAATGGCCGTGACCCCTACATTAAGACAATGGCCTTGTTATATGGCAAAGAAGTATGTGTATAAGCATGCACCTAAATTAGGCAAAGTAGCCCATGAATGAACATAAACATAATATAGAACACATCAAAATCCAAGATTACATAAAATAATTTTTAAAAAATAATCCCAACCATCATAACCTAATATATACTGATTTCTTAAACACAATACGTCCTAATTAAATTGAATGATCTGTAGATATCAATAGAACATTGGTACTTTCCCTACTCTTTTATAGAATCCATGCTAGAGTAAATGGGAATGGAAAAGGGAATTGGCACATAAATAACCTCTGGCTTCCTTCCACATTTACAAAAACGTCTACTGGATAACACACCTTTTTACAAACAAAAAGAGTGAAGTAAGCAGTTAGAACCAGGCTTTCCATTATTTATTATGTGCCATTAAGTTGTTTTCAACTTCTAATAGCCACATAGTTTTTCTCCATGTCAATCTCCCCATATATGATCCTTCAGGTCTTCCAATGGTACATTCTTCACCACTACAACTAAAGCAATCTATGTTTTTTATGGTTGTCCTCTTCTCTTTCCTTCTACCTTATTCAGAATTCAAGCTACATTATCTTTGCATAATGTGTCCAAAATAGGGTAATTTGAGCCAGGACATTTTCCCCATAGTGAAAACTCTGGGTAGATTTTATTTAATGATCTAATTGCTTGTTTTCTTGGCTGTGTACACTATCCTCATGAGTTTCTCCAATACCAAAGTTCAAAGACATCAACACATGATTCTGGTTTTTCAAAATACAACTCTCACTTACATAGAGTTTCACAGTACCATGATTCTATGATGATTCTATGATTCTGATTTTTGTTGGTAAGGTTACAACATGCCATTTGAATATCTTTCTCAGAGCCTTCATGGCTGCTATATTTCATGACAGTTTATTCCTTTACTGTTGAAGATTGATACTAAAAGACAAAAACTATCCATTCTATCTTAAAATGTCCATATTATCAGCTGAATCCTTACATCAAATATTTAAAAGTTCTCGTAAGAGGACAACAATAGTATTAATACTATTAAATACTATTAATGGTATTAGTATTGCTTCTATTTTGCTGTTTCATTAACTCATTTTGAAATAAAAATTAGTTTGATTACAATACTCTATACTTTTTAAGCCTTAAAAAGTTATTACAGGTATTCCTGTAATCTGTAGCAACCATAGTTAGGCCAGGCAGGCAACTTGATCTTTAAGAGAAGTAGTCACTTCCACTTACTCAATGACCTTAATTTTTTGGTTTATCAAAATTTTACAAGGATATAAGTCAGTCCTAATAAGAGGTTATTTTAATTCATATGAAATAATAGTCTTTAAAGCAAATCTATTTTGAAGACATCATTTATAGTAACAAACTAGACAACTGACCAAGTCTTAACCCAATTCACAAATCCTCTCTCATATCTGACTTAATGATTCTTCTCATGCCTGACTTCATGATTCCTTTTAAGAATTTAGGGTTTTGGTTGGTATGTTTAGTTCCTGAACAGCAGCCTTTCACCATCTACTAGTAAAGGTTATATATATCCTTCCCATCTCACATAATAAACAGTGCATAGATTTACTACTTCAATTAAGAACCACTTTTTGAGCAAGATAAGGGACCTTCAATGTAACCAAACAAATCTAACATACTCTTTAATCATGAGTAGTGATAGATACAATTTTGGGAGGTTGAGGTGAGCTATCTTCTATGAGTGCAAATGTATAGGACTCATTGCCATGATACATTGTTGAATTAGCTTCAGACACATTCATACATGTTCCAGAATGGCTTCTGAATAATGTTTAGCTTATCTAGAAGTTAACTTAATTGGTATACTTAAAAAAATTACTGATTTGTTTGAGATAGTTAAATTTCACACAACATATACCCATGCTTCATTGCAAATTAATGTCTTAACCAATATTTTACAAATACTGCTTAAATATATAGTAATCTTTGTAATTGTTCAACCAAGATTTGTTTTTTTACCCATTCTATTCTAATAGATTCTATTAGTTTACCCTATCAGTCCTATTCAGAATTGAAACTTGAATTTTCTAATAAAAATAAACTTTTTAAAAAAATGGGAAGAAAAGCAAAGCATGAGCGAAATAATTAGAAAAAAAAGCAATTAAGTACAGTAATTAAAACTATGTAAATAGATAGGTTGTTTTAATTGCATTTGAACCATGGGCCAATACAGTACTTTAATACATTAATATTCTTACTTTAGTCTTCTTACTAATAAAACATAGCACTCTGAAAATACTAAGATTCTTTCATCTTCATATACAAAGTTGGTTGCAAATAACTGGTTTAGTAGTGCAAATCAAAATTCTAATTCCAGTTGTACCACCAAAGAGAAAACCAAATTTATCAATAATTTGTATTGAGTAACTATTAGATCAATTTTATTTCTATAAAAATGGCTGCAAAATAATCCGCAGAATACAGGTAAAAATATTTCTTTCAAAATTACAGCAACATTATCACAGTTGCAGTAAAAGTGAAGTTATCATTAGTCTAGAAAGTTGAAAATGTGCTATCAAGTTGGTGCTGCTCCTTTTTAACCATTTTTTTCCATTCTAATTTGTACATCATCTGATTCTTCACATATTTCAATCATGCACGCATCACTATTGTAACTGGGTCCATCCACCTTGCTGTAGGTTGCCTTCTTCCCTACTCTCTGTCCACAATGTATCCACAGTAGAAAAATTTGAATGTGGTCATGTATGTCTAAAGTGAGAATACTAAATTGATTTATTCAATAATCCATTTGTTTTCTTGGTTGTCCATACTATTCTCAACAGTCTTCTCCAACATCATACATCAACATTCTTTCCATCCTAGTTCTTATTCCCACCTTACTAAAAACATTACATATATTATGACAAGCATATAAGACATGTCAAAACAAAAAAAATGTAACTCCTTCATACACAGCTGTGATAGTAAAATATTTCATGTTTTCATATTCATATTTCATCAACATTGCAAGAAAATATTTCATTTATTTAACATATTTATAGTCAACCATCTACCAAAATAATTGTGATTTTTTTCCACTTTTTACAGCAATTTAAACAGAGTAAAAAAAATATGGTAAATTACATTACAGGACAGATATCTCTACTGCATTCTACACATATCTTAACAAATGCAAATGTTCACCCATGTGAAAATACTATTTAGTTGATGATGGTATCACCTTAAGTGAGAAATTTAAGTCTAGTCAGACTTTCTTAAATAAGGTGAGAATTTAAACTACAGACATGATATAATTGAAGATGTATGGTTAACTGAATAATCCAAAGATAACATGCTGTGTCCGACCCATTTTTTAAATTGTAATATTACGCATATGAAAAAGATTAATAGCCCATTTACATTTTAATACTCATCAGTGTAGGAAAGAACAAATCTAAGATTAGATTTATGTTAATCACCATAAAAGATAGTAATTCACAATATTTTATCAGGAAAAGTTGTGGAAAGTTGCATAGAAAAGTCTTATCTTCAGTACTATGGGAAGCATTTTCCCACCTTACTTTGCACAGTGAAAGATTCATGTTTTCATTTCCACTGCCTTTCCTCAGGTTAATTTGACAATTTGCAGACTGTTTATCATGTAGCACTGTGGCTTGAGTAATATGGTTTTGTTAAAACATATCTGTTACCCTTCAGACAAGTATGGATGCTTCTCATCTTTCTTGCACTGTTACTAGCATACCCCCAGTCAGCAGATATCGTCTGCTGTACCATTATTTTTGAAGAGTAATTTCAAAGAATCCTATAAAGACTCTTTGCCACAGACTTCTGTAAGTAGTGATATACATTATGGCGATTAAGAATGAAATATTTTAATTTTCATTCTTGAACAATTGTGCCTAGCTACCGTATTATTTAAGAATATATATATATATATAAAATTAATATTGCAGTCTTTGTTTATTAAATTTATACCCTGCCTCTCTTTCCCAATGAAGGGGAACCTGAGTCAACAAGTTGAAAAGATGCTTAGTCAGATCTTGAAGCAAAGCAATATATCAAATGAGATGACCTCGCAAATATTAAGAATATTACAGCATATATTATCATTAAAGCATACATGAAGTACTTTAGCCAAAATTAAATGCTTAAGATAAAATATAACCTTTTCAAAATGTAACTAAAAACTAAGCCAGTTTAGTCAGAGGACTGTTTTGGCATCCAAATCTGTATAAAGGCACAAGAATATACTGAGCAATGACTGACTACTCTATCCGTTCAATTAAACATGTATAATATTTAGACCTTAAAAATAAATCAATTCATTAAAAATTAAAAATATTTAGTATTAGCAACTACTTGCAATTTTTTTTAATTCAAATTTGTGGGCCAGGTTGACCAGTCGCCAATAAAAACTGCCCAGTCTTTAGACCAAGGAACAGTTTTCTAAAATTCATAACAACTTGTATGGGTAGAATGTAAGAGTTGTGTCCCATCAATGAAGGATTATTCACAACGATTACACAACTATATTCCATACAGAGCATACTCAAAGTACTGTTCCAATTTAATGCTAAAAAACTAGGGAAATATGAATTGCTAGCTTCTAATAGCAACAAAATAGATTTGATAGTGAATGCAACAAGTAGTCAGCTATCAAAGTGACCATCACAAGGTACTGCAACTTGCTAAACAAACTCCATTTAAAACTGAAAACAGGATGAATTATACTGTATTTGGTACGCTCTAGAATCGTTTTGTCTTCTATCATGATCTATTATTTTAAGATTGTAACCATTCCTACACACCAACAGAAACTATTTAAAAAGTACAAATAACAAATATTCTTATCCACCCGCTGTATTGATAGACTTCAGCATCTGAGTTTAGGAAATATCTTTCCCTTTTAGTAAAAAAAAATATTAAGAGAAATCCATTCTGCCAGTTATCCTTTGTTAACCAGACTTTTTTTTGTTTAAGGATCTCTCATCCCTTTCCATTTGTTGCCTGGTGCATATAATACTGTATTCTGTTTTGCAATCATACATCTAGACATACTATGGTAAACAGGCAAAGATTAAAGTACATTATTTAGTCATACAAGCACTTATGGGCAGAATTCAAAGGCAGCTGCTGTGTGTGTGGGGGGGGAATACGATCCTACAGTTGTTGCGCATTTTATTTGCAAGCTTTGGAAGTGCTGTAAAACTCACAGGGACAACTCCACAATTTGATAGTTTTATGTTCTACCCATTGAGATTATATCAAAATCAGTAAGTATGTGCTTTCTACACATAACTGCAAGCCCAAATCATTATTCAGCTGAACAGAACTTTTTTAAAATATGTGTAAGTGTAATATCTATGTTTTAATATGTGTAAGTCCAGCCACTGTGGTTTGGAACCATGGTTTTAAGATTGAGTAACTTGTACTGAATTTTAAAGCCATCACTCAACAAGTGAATCCAGACAGTCAATTTATCTGTCATGATAAACAGAAAAAGAAAAAAATTTGGGAAGAGGAAGGGGAAGGAAAAAGATTTCTTTTTAAGTAGAATTTGAAGTGAGAAATGAATTCCTAAACACATTATAAAATCTTCCTCTCTTGAGCTATTGGTTTCTTACCCTTTTGCAATGAATGCACCACACTTCACACGTACTCAACAGACTTTATACCACGAATTAAATCCTGGTATACATTAAAAATCGACTGGAGCAGTTACGGAGTTCCTAATAGTGAGAAGAGTTGGAATTAAAAAAAAAAAAACCACGAAGGAGAGAAAGAAGAACGCTATGGAAAACCAGGAGCGGGTTTCCAGCTGTTCCCTCCCCCATTAAGCCCGAGGAGACGAAAGAAGACGCCAGGCTCCTACGCGCTTCGCCCTTAAACGCTCTGAGTCCAACGGTCGCTGTGGAGGCGCGCGCCAGGCGGGTGAGTATTCTCGCCACGCCTCCTCCCTACCCGCCAGGTCTAGTCCCAGGAGCCAAGTCGCTCGCGCCTTTCGCGAGCAGCAGCACGCGCCCCGCGCTTTCCCGTAGCTCGGGGCTAAGAGCAGCTGCTTGCTTTGCAGCGGCGGCAGCCACCGCCTCCTTCCACGCCCCGCCGGCACAATTCTCTTCTTTTTGCGCACACGCCCTGTGATACACGTTAAGCGATTCTTTTTTTTTTTTTTAAAGAAAAACAAAAAGGTAAAACAAAAAAACAAAAACCCAAGGCGCAGCCACGCGGAAAACTAGCTACACGCGCCCTCTGCTGGAAAGACGCTTTTGCAAATCCCAGAAGCAAGCATGAAACTGGAGGTGTATGTAATACCAATGTATTTTAACGGAGGGTTGGGCAGCAGCAGCACTTTTCGCTGGAGGGAGAAGATGGAGAATCCAAGACTATGCAAGCCGTTAAGCACCTTCATCTATGGGGGAATCCAGAGCAACAACAAACAGGTTTGGCCCAGAGGTCAACTACTCACACCTGGACATGCGAAAAGACGCTCTCGCACACCAGGCTTCTCGCCTCGCCCGCTCCTGGCAGCTGCTCCCACCAAGTGCAGACACGCCCCTAAGAGATGCCTCTAGGTGCGCCGTTTTCCATTTTTCAAAGTAATCCCCTTTTTCCACTCGTAGAGTTTTATTGTCCCCATCAACTGGCTCGTGGAAACTAAGCTTCGTTACCCCCGCGCCGCACCAATTCGCGCGAGGTTCCCACATATATCCACAATACAAAGCGTGTGGTTGGATTTCGTGGATATTAAAGAGGGAAAACTTGCAGCTTTCTAATGAAACGGGAGAGATTGCGATGCTGCTCTTTTTCCAACCCTCAACTTGGTTACCCACCCACCCATCTCGCGTGCTGGAGGAAGAGGAGGAAGGGAAAAAAAGGCACCCGTTGGACATTCTCCCATCCACAAACCAGAAAGGGCGTAAGAAAAACCCAACTCGAGTTACAGTTCAGCAGTTACCCACGCCGACAAAACCGGCGGCAAGACGGCCCCATTCAGCAGCAACTTACAAAACACAGCTGCAGAACCATGGTTGCTTATTACAGAAATAGACCAGGAACCCGGGGGGGGGGGGGCAAGGGACTTACCGGCCAAGCAAACTGAAAAGGTATAACAATCCTTCCCATGTCGTGGTTTTTACTCTGATGAAAATTTCGGCTGTTCAGATAAAAAGTATTTCCACCAAGAACTGGAGTAGATCCGGAGCCGTAACTGCATGTCCCAATAGGCGTGATTTTAGCCTGATATTCCTTCAAACAGACTTTCACATAAGTATCGCACTCATCCCGAGTACAGTCCACGTTCGTTGGGGGTTTCGTGCCATCACAACATTCCCCATTCAACAATTCGCCGTTTACATTCTTTACCGAGTTAATCTGCAGCTCGAAATAGCCCGTGGACTGGGAGACCTAAAAATAAAGAAGCAAAAAGGGAGAACCTCATTAACTGTAGCGTCTGGGGGGGGGGGGAGTGCATGGAGATTTACAAGCGGCCACTCCAGAGTTCCCAAAGACAAAGTAGCCTTCTGATAAAACTATTAAAAACTATACGCACTATTAAAAGAGGCATAGGAGAAAGGAAACCCAGTGCCGCAATTTCGGCTTATGGCAGTAACAGGAAAGCTGGTTGCAAGCCGCGCAAAAGACCTGCAGAACGCTCCATTGGCAGCTAAAATAGGCACTTGGAAATTATTTGATGCCAGCCGAATAGGCGCTCCCCATGTTTTAAAAAGTCATTGGAAGCAATGCAAACCGTGTTAACTGCTTTTGTAAAATCAATGCGTTCGGGAAACGGATTGAAAACAACAACGCCGAAGGTGCTCCGCGCAAACGTGCAATGCAAGTTTGCCTCCGCGGTCTTCCAAAGCAAACATACAATTTGGAAGCACCGAGTTGGTAAGGGAGCTTGCAGATAGACATCCGCGGAGCCGTAAGCTTTCCAATCTCCCCCGAAGCAAAATAGGGTTTCTTTTTTGGTTAGTTTCACAAAACAGAATGTGTATCTCTTTTTTCTTTCTTTCAAAATTAAGGAGCGACAAGATACTCGAACCTCATCGCTGGGTTAAGTGGCAAGGCGAAACAAACCGTGCAAAAAGTCGTCCCCGATCGTTTTCCGCCCAAAGCTACCCTTCCCCGCTCTTTCCTTTTGGAACAATTACCACCGTCGCAAGCCAAACCCGCCGAAACGCAGGCAGTTCTTTTACCTGCGTCCATAAAGTTAGGAGCAGCCACAGCCTGAGCGCCGCAGCAAAAAGAGCCCAGTGCCGCCCGCCACAATCCAGCATGCCTGCTGCTCCGAGCGGAACGCCTTTGGATCAGGGAAGACAGGCAAGGACTCGACAAGCCATCGACCAGCCGCTGCTCGGCGCATCGGCGGCAGGGAGGGCAGGAAAGCTTTCGCCGGGTGCAAGGTGAAAGCTCTCCCGAGCCTTAATTACACCCCCCCTCCCCGACGCCTAGCCTAGCAGCCTGGGACCCGCGGAGGCGCAAAGCCAGCGCTCGCCAGCCGGGATCCACCTAGATCAGAGCACTCCGCAACAGAAAAGGGAACGGTCTGCCAGCAGCAGCAGCAACAGCCGTCCCTCGCAACTCCGCTCGCTCCTCTGTGCGCCTCTGCTGTGCGAACACCCAACAAGTAGGTGCCAGAGTGACAGCTTCATCGCCCATTAGTCAGCAGCGCCTCTGCCTTCATATTAATGAGGGGGAAGGGTCCAGAGCAGCAGCGGACGGGTGTGGCCACGCGACTCCTTCTAGGGCGGGGGAGAAAAGCGAAATGAAAAACGCTGGAGCGTGCGCAGCCGTCGGAGGTTTTTCCAACCTGTCATTTATCTCCCGCCCGGCGAGGGCCCTGCGGCGGGTAGTTGCGCAAGCGGTCTCTTGCGCGTGGGCAAGGCCCTGCCCAGTACGTGCGCGGCGCTGTGGGGGTAGGAAGGGACGTGTGCCTTCTTGCCCCGTAACGTGTGCTAGACTTCGCTTCGCTGCCAGTAAAGGAGTGGTATCTCTTGTGCTCAGCAAGCGTGGTATGCCTTGGGATGGCTGTTTACAGTTATACCTGTCTCTGCGCGTTTACTCCAAGTTAAATTTCTCTGAATTAATCTAATGTTGAGTGCTTTTTTGATTCCCCCCATCCCGGAAACCATGCCCCATTTTTCGATCCTACTGTATCCAAAGGGGGTGGGGGTGCTAATACGCTCAGTCGATTTACTGCGAGCGTTTGGAGCATAAAGGCCCGTGAAAGAAGTTTTGTGATGCTCCTTTACGGATAAATGTTCCATAGATTAGGAGAACTGTGTTTATTTCCGGTTAGTTGTGGGAGCAGGGACCAAAATAATGGAAATCAAAGACGGTATTCCTAAATGACAAGTCTCAGTCAATGCAATCCTGTTAGCTGGGAGGAAATCTTGAGAATGTTAACCCTTCACCTATAGTAGGCACCAGATTGGGTGAGTTAAATAAATCTGTTTTACCATCTAGGGGGAATAATGAATAAATGCCAATGAGAGACTGTTTTTGCTCAACATGCTAGGCTATGATTTATGGAAGCCAGTCTGAAATATATAAAATTGTAAATTTGAATTTGTACAACACAACCAGAAACTAACCAATACCAAGCCTAGCACCTTTTAGCAGGTTGCCAACCTGCAAGTTTTGGTTCTTATCAGGTGACCCATCCAGTCTGACCATTTCATGAAGTTTCTTGTTCTGTGTTTCTTTTCTCTGTAGAGCTTGATTGGTTCAAAAATTATGCTGAGCCATAAATGGTTTGCTTTGTTGTCATACAATGTCATTCAGCATCCAGCACCTGCAATTTATAATGAGGTCTTGGTTAATAGTTGATCATTGGTGGTTATAATAGCACAGCATGTGTGAATGTAGCCTATCATGGTTTAGTGAACTAAATAAACTAGGTTTGCACACTATCTAGTCTGACTGGATTTCTTACCTAAGCCACAATTAGCCCAGTTTATACAGGCTAAGTTATAAAGCATGTGTTAATAGACTGTGATGATTAGATTTACACAACAAATATATTATGTCTTAATGTACTTTGGGCGTGACATTTGTGTGAATCAGATATTTTTGAACCATGATTATGGCTTAGTATATTGTTGAGCATATTCTTTTTTTTTATGTATACCCCCCCCCCACTCACTCGTTCTCAGTGACTGCAGGCAGCTTACAAAGATAAAGGCCCATTGACAAATTAGATCTTCAGAACCTTGCAAAAGAATGTAAAAGTGGGAGCCAATCCTATATCTGTGTGGATGATATTCCATAGGGAGGGAGCCACTGTGGAGAAGTCCTTTCTTCTTGGTCATGCTAGATCACGGGTGTCAAACTTGCAGCATCATGTTGCTGTCACGTGACATTTTGCAATGTTTTTTTCCTTCATGAAGCAGGGATGGCCATGGCCTGTGCCTGACACATCCAGCCTGTGGGCAGCCAGTTTGACACCCCTGTGCTAGATGTATCTCCTTAGGGAACCTGTGACATTCCCTGTCTCCCCCTCTAATGGATTGGGTAAATAATCTTAAAGCCATGTAGGGCTTTAAAGGTGGCAAATTGGCAGCCAATGCAGCCCTTTCAGGAAAGATGACACAAGGCCTGCTGCATTTTGAACCAATTAAAGTTTCTGGATACTTTTCAAGCAATAAAAATCAGCTAGATTCAGTTACTGTTGTCAGATGGAGTTTAAATTCCATTTACTGAATGCAGTCTATAAAAGCCTTGTCCAAGTGGCACCTTCCATATGTTTTTGGACTCCCAATTCCAGTATCCCAATCTGAACCTATTTGGGAGGCACCATAATGAGACAATTTAACAAGTAAAATCAAAACCAAGTCCTACTACGGCCATTTCCATGATGGGCCTTAAAGTTTCTTCATTGCATTATACAGCTATCACTGAAGTAATACATATGCCTGTCTTTATTGCTAAAATTATTTTAATTAGCAAAATAATGGTTGGATGACTCTAGAACAGGGGTGTTAAACTTGCCTTGTGAGGTATGACTTTTCCCCCTTCGCTAAACAGGGTGGGCATGGCCAGCGCATGACTCATCTGGGTGGTGAGTTTGACACCCCTGCTCTAGGAGATGTTATAAATTGTTACTAGGGAAATGACAGTTGACTACAAGATACTGAGCCACAAGCCATTTAATCATAATTTAATCTAGCATGTTGTATAAACCTAGCCTATAATTTATCAAGATTAGTTGTTTATAAACTGATTTTTGTGAACCAGACTTCCGTAAAACAAATACGTTTGGGCTGATACTTAAGGCACTTTTTCACATAAATGCTTAATATACTTCAGTTTTGGCTTGGAGTGGTACATAAGCTCAACCAATAAAACACATGCTCCGTGTTAAATTGATGTGAAAAATGAGATCTACCAAAAAAATCTTAACAAAATTGTTCCGACTGCCAGCCAACTAACAATGGTATCCTTCAAAATACCATTAGTTGTGTTGGCTGGGGGTTATGAGAGTTTGTGCCTAATACAGCTGGAGGGCATCAGATTGGAAAAGGCTCTATATCTATAAAAGAGAGGTGGGGTGCGGATGGGAGTTTGTATGTGCTCTATA
>JANHGC010002783.1:289910-303787 GCA_027560395.1 Boaedon fuliginosus | reverse complement strand
CCACCTCACCTCACAGGGATGGTGGTGTAGGGAAAATAGAGGGAGGAAAGGATATTATGTATGTTCACTGCCTTAAGATAAAATGCAGTGAACATACATAATACCCTTATTATAAGATATAATAATAGATAAAATAGAAAACTAACATTGAAAAAAAATAAAAATGCAGCCCAAACTTCTTGCAGTTAAGGATGATCACATCATTACTGTAAATCACCTGTAGCAAAACATTCATTCTTTTCCAGCTGTTCTGTGAGTGCTGAAGGTATCAGAGTTGATTGATGTCAGCTGCTTGGGCATCCACATAGTTATATGGTGTACTCAGCAGCTTGTAAGCCTAAAAAATCTCCCTTTCCTTTATCATTAACCCTTTCATCCTACTGCTCTATTAGGGAGGCTTGTTGGGAACAAATAACCAAGAAGTCAATGGACTGTAATCACCCTGCTGGGCTTGGAAACATTTCATAAAGCAACCCCCCTGCCCCCCTTTTCAGAAATCCAGCCTGATTCCTCAGCTGCCAACCGGCACACCACTCTTCTGCTATTCATGGTCAGTATATAGCTGAGCTACAGTACCTCCTTCAGCTGACACGAGCAGCTGCTAAATGGGAGCCAGCTGGCCAGCTGCTCACCCCAGCTCAGCTGCTTCTGCTGCACTTCATCTGTCCCATTACCCCTTATGACTCCTATCTTTTATCTTCAAACTGTGATGGGCCTACTTGCTGATCCTCATTTTGGAGTCTAGGAGCCTTCCCTATCAAAGTGGGTTGGGGAAAGGTAAGAGGAGAGCCAGGATCTGAGTTCACTAAGATTACTTTAACCATGGTTTGCTAATTAACTAAAAGGCAAAAGAGGTATGTGAACTGTAGAAAAACCAGAGCACAAGACAAAATAGTTGGGTTTACAGCAGCAGACAATAGGTTAGAATGGTTTAGAAATCACAATGGCTACATTCACACATTGCATGTAGTGTAGCTTGTAAACCAGATCAATGATTTACTTTAACATAAGCTGTGTTGTAATCAGTATTGCTACTGCTCCTGTGACTAATTGGAAGGCAGTCAATACTTTAAAATGGTGGTGTGTTTTTAGTAAATTTATTTGCTAGTTAATTAACTACATCTTAGCTAGTGAGCAGAAAGCAGTTTTTTTAAAGGCTACTTTATCCCTTTATTCACTGCAACTATCAAGTAGCCAGGAGTTCATGTCTTCCAAACACTGCCTACCTACAACACTGATTCCTCCGTGTCTTCCAGGCCAGCCTTACTTTTCAGCCTTCCTAAATAGCAAAGAATGTTGCAAAACTTCCTGAACATGAATATCATTTGTTACTCCAAATACCACCTAATACCCATTAATAAAATCTTAACTAAGGAGTGTACAGTACTTGTCTATCCTATCATTGCGTTGCCTCTTCTTGTGCCAGGGTGGAATGGATTCCCCAGCATCTATGCCATCCATGACTAGTGTGGTGGGGGGGGAGATTTCATTCATGGTCATCCCTCTTCTCTTAAGGACCTGTCATCTCATTTGTAGATGCCAACAGGTCAAATACCATTCACACAGGAGCATTAGCTGGCATATGCCCAGAAATAGCATGTCAAGCATTGATGCCATTGGATACTTCATAAACCTCTGGGTCAGTTCAAAAGTCTATTACAGCTCAAAATCTTTATTCAGACCTGAGGCTGTTATGTGTAGAATACCGCAACAGTTTTTATCAAGTTGAGTTTCCTGTGTACCACCAGCCAGTGAGAAGTTGAATAGGTTGTAGAAGTTCAATAAATGTAGTATATCCATAATAAATGGCTTGTAGGTGGGCTGCATACCTGTTGGCCTGCATGCTACTAGAGTGGGGATAGAGACCATCCCAGGTAATTGTGGTGATGGAATTCTACACTAGTCTTAAACATGATGCAGAGCTAACATGTATGGTGGTAGATGATGGTCTTATTACTGATTTTGGCAGGTTCCGTTCCTCACTTCCACCCTTTTAAAGTAGAAGGCTCCAAATGCCTCTAGGGACCTGGGAAACATCTGAACCTTGATTTCTCTTATTCTACATACAGAAGGGATTTTCTGTAATTGGAAGTGCTATGGACATCAATGTAAGACTTTGAATAATGGAATGGTCATTGCTTCACTATCACTTGCTGTATTATACCTGTGGTCTAGAAGAAGGATATAATTAGATATTGTACTATGGCCATTGGGAAATATTTGAGTGAGTAAAAAGAAAAAACCCCCACTGGTGCTAACATTTAATGTTGCCTGTTTTCTCTTTGTGGTGTACTTCACATGGAGAAATAATGTATCAGTGAGTAGGTCCATTGCCCATGCCTGGTGAACTTCATGTCAAAAGAAGCTTTGTGTCAAGAAATTCACGCTATTCCCTTTTCATTCACTGCGTTTATGTGGGTCCATTATCTACAAATTCAGTGCAGTTAACTGACAGAAACAATTAACCTCCTGGAAGATGCGTATGATTTCCAGCCTTGGCTATATGTTCATGATTGCAAATACATGCTGTGGGTTGCTAGCATTAATGCCCTCTTTCCTCTTGTAGCAGATGTGGGACATACGTCTTTCTGCATCTTGCGCTTTTCTCTAGAGGCCATGGAATCATAGGCTTGGAAGGGACCTTGGAGGTTTTCCAGTTCAATCCCCTGGTCAAGACAACCATCTTCAGACCTCTCAAGACAAAATGTCTGAACAACCTTTGTTTGAAAACCTCCAATTTTAAAGCATCCAATTTCAGGAAACAGGTGGTTTCACAACTTATTTCAAGTTTGGGTCTCTTGGTAAAGTTTCTACCCATTGTTTCTTGTTCTGCTCTTGCCACTATTGAGAATAAATCCACATATTTTCCCCTGCATTTCAAGTATTGGAGGACAGTAATCATATCTCCCTTTTAGGTCTTCTCTTCTTTAGGTTTAACTGTTCTTCCTAGAAATTAGCCTCCAAGCTTCTCACCACCTTTGTTGGTCGTCTTTACATACTTTTTCAATATCATTACTGCAGTGGTTGTTCAAAGGAACAATAGTGCAACCTTAGATCACTAGGTGAGTGCAGGAGAGAATAAAGAGAGAAAAAATTAAGCATTGATGATTCCTTGATTAGTTATTGATTGTAACTTAAGATAGATATATAACCATGGTTAATGGCCGGACTGAAAATATTGGACAGCTTTGTCATCAAACATACAGATCCAGGATGAAAGCAACTTATTGTGTCAGAATACTTGTGTTCAGATTGTCCCTACATCCAATTCCTGTAAAGAAGCAACTATAAAAGAATATGCTAGTAACCAGATATCCTTTCAGTGCTTCCCCCCTGCTCTCCCTCTCTCTCTCTCTTTGCTCTCCTCCCTCCCCTTGCTTCCCCTTCTTCCATCTTCTATCTATGGATTCTGATATATATCTGAATGTGTCAAATGTATATCAGTCAGCCCTTAGTCATTTATCTGATTTGCCAAAATATGGTCCCCATTAATTCTACTTATCCAGGATGTATACATTTAGAGCCAAGTATTTCTGGTGTTTTTGAACTTTGGTGTTAGAAAAGATTCCTGAGAATACTTAGGACAGCCAAGCAAACAAACAAATGGATCATTGAACAGATCAACCTTTGAGACATAAATGGCCAAACTCAAATCCTCCTTTGAACACAAAATGCAAGACCTAAATATCTGGAGGAGGCTGTAATGCTGGGAAAGGTGGAAAGGAAAGAAAACAAGAGGTTGACTAATAGCAAGGATTCATTTACAGAGGTCAGTGGTGATGGGTGCGCTGTTGGAAGATCTGACAGATCAATTTAGGGATAGGTCATCATGGAGATAATTGTCACTAGAAGTTAAAATGATTTGATGGCACATAATTAATTTCTGGAAGGCAACTGCTGCTGTTTTGGCCATTGTATGAAGTCAGGTTGGTCTCTCTGGGCATGCCAGCCGTTGCCCATTGTTCTTCTGGGAGCTTGTTAATGCTGAGGTTCCGGTTTCCAGCATGCGCATGTGTGCTGGCCAGTTGGTGTTCGTGCATGCGCTCCAGAAAATGGAAAGCCAGGTGGTTGGGTCTGCACATGCGCTGGAGGGCCGGAAACCTGAAGAGCAGCCCCCCCACATGTGCCCGCCACCTGGTCTTCTGGTTTCTGGTACACATGCACGTGCAAAGACCAGCCTGTCTTCACACGCATGGGAGTGCCAGAAACTAAGAGTAGCTCCCAGGTGCGCATGCATTTACAGTGCTCCCCCTCCCCACACCTCCACTCCTGTTTCAGCACTTGGTGCTGTAAAGTTTCGCCAACACTGTTCTAGACGATATTGCCTTCTGATCTGCTTCTGAACATAATTCCAAGTGCTGTTACTTAGCTACACAGGTTTACATGACTTTAAATCTAGATATCTGCCCAAGGGATAAATCTTTTCCCTCATCAGCTTCCCTTATACTTTAAGATAATCTTTGCACTGACTAGTTTTGCTGCTATTGCTATAACTGTGCTACTATTACGAGTGCCCTCAAACTATTGCTAGCTTTTATTTTATCTGTGAAGAAGGCTGATAACTCTAGTCTCTTCTGCCTTAACTTTGCAAGATGCGTAATTTACCTGTCTACATAAGTTCCTACTGGCGGAGTTAACATCTATTGTGCTATTATGATTTGTTAAACTGATTAATTGATTGATTTAGTGTGATATATAATCCCAGCCTCTATTTGAGAATTATAGAGTGACCTCATTCAGATACATTGCTGTTATTTTTTTTAATTTCATGTTGAAAGAATCCAACTATTGTGGCTCAATAGGACATACAAACCAGGTCATTATGGCTCATTCAAAACATGGTTTAAAAAAAAAACATTTTAACTAAAGTTATTGGCTTTATATATAGCACAGTAGATGAACCCGGCGCTTATCTGCGAAACCCATAACTGAAGAAAAATGAATAGGGACCATGGAATAGATAGAAAACATCTAAAGTTTTACAAACTTCCCACATGAATTTCTGTTAATCATGAAATGCAGGCATGTGGTTATGCTCAAAGATGACGCATACACATTCTGCAAACCAATAGAATGTGAAGCTGAAATTATTAGTATGAATGCAACTCTTTACCTGTGAGTGAACTGCTTTGATCTAAGTGAACTTGCACCTAAAAAAAATATCTAAAATTGTGGAGTTCTGTGCCTGATCTATTACATTAAGTTATCTCCACAAGATTTATAACAATGCAGTGGAAGTGTTTCTTCACAGCTAGAATGCTGGGGAAATATGTAGTAAGAGAAAAGATTAACAGTGTGCAGCACCACGGAAGAAACAGTCTGCTGATAGCAAGAAAGAGATCGCTTCACCTGCCAAACATTAAGTATACTGAAAAAGCATTGTAAATCTCTGGCAGAACCCCAAGATGAAAACATAATAACTTGCAGTAGAGGGAACCATTCAGTGATTCTTATGAGGTTAATTTCCAGAGTGCCTCGGGGCTTTTGCCAAAGGCAAGCTGTGCTTAGATATTGAGCTTCCATCCAGATACAGAACTACTTTGCTCTCAGTGGCAAGCATCTGTCAGTCTCTGTGTGTGCAGCTGCAATTTACTGCAATGTTTCATTCTCCAATAAACTTTCATAGGTGGTTAAAGAGACTCGCAACAGTTGTTATATTACTGAGATAAAGTGTTACTTTGGAACCTTTTAAGGCGAGAGTCCCATGAAAGCAAATTTTCTTTTTCTAATATAAGGTAAAACTAAATATCTTTAAGTTGCTCTCACCTCCCAGTAACTACAGTATATAGACACGTCTATATTGTTTTCTTAGCAATATTATGAATATAATATGCTGTTGCCTTCTCTCTCTTTTTTTTTACTTCCCAGTTTAACCTGAAGCTCTGGCATTCTTAGTTCTCTCCCTGCAAGAACTCCATTGATTAAATTGGAGGAACATTCAGAATACATGAAAAATCTGTGCTTGATGAATAATGTTATGGAATTTATAGCCACAAGCTACAGTGATGGCCACTGACTTAGATGACCTTGAAGGAATCAGACAAACTGTAGAGAAGGGTTTATTAATATTTGTTTGGTGGCAATAGTTATTTCATTTTTAATTGACTTTTTCTCAATGGTATGGTTAGGTCCTCTGTTACAAAATGCCATACGTGGCCCTGTGTTTATGTGTGTAATCTCAGAATGTGGTTGTAAGCATCAATTGGACAAAACAGTGCATCATAGAACAATGATTTTTGAATCAACATACCTTAAATGAGCTAACATATCGAATATGTCCAAAATTTGGGACTGTAATAAAATGTGGTGAAAGAGGGGAAGAGATGCTGCTTAAGAAACAGAAAAGGAAAGGAGTCCATAGTAGCTTAACAGTCAGAGGAAAAAAAATATCAGGAAGGACCTGCTTTAATGGTTCAAGCAGGGAAGTTTATGCCTTCTGATTTTGCAAGATTCTATTAATACAACCTTATGATAAAGTATAATTCATTCCATCTAGTCCTGTTTCCTATTTGTTGATCTGGGGCGGGGGGCATGACTCCCATGGGATTGAAAGTTGGCAAAGTTGTATCTGCTTCAATGCCCCCATGCCTTCTGCCTACACTTCTCAGAAAGATGGGAGGGGCATATTCCCACCTTTCCCACCTCCCTCTGGCCCCTGTACCCAATCAGCTGGCAGAAAGGACAATTGGACAAGTGGACATTGGCTGCTTTGGAACTGAGGCAAAAATTTGAAATCTCTTTAATAGCAGTGGCTGGTGAGAAAAGAATGAAAGAGCAACCTGGATGTCTGCTGGCAAAATAGGGCTGGCTGAGGGATCAATGCATGAGCCATCCTTCTCCTTGGAGGGAGGGGCCTTTGATATGCTGGAATGAAAAATGAGAGTACAATTTTCCTCTTGGACCACAACTCCCTTTGTTCTCCTCCCCACAACAAAATGGCAGGTAGTTCCACAGGTCAGTTATGGGGGGCAGGCAGCAGTGTCAGCAGCAGCCTCACCAGAGCTTCTGTGAGGGCTGTGAGGTGAAAACAAATGGTGGAGGCAGCCTATATTATACATGGAAAGAGGAAGGACAAGGGAGTAACTGGGATTTCTGCTGGCATGGAAGGGCTGGCTGGGAGGTGCCGAAGATGGACATGTCCTCTTCCTTCATGGAGGGGAGGGAGTCCTTGGGTACATCCTAGAATGGGGACACTGTGGTCCACTTCTCCCTTTGTCGTCCCCCCCCCCCAGAAAGTGGCAGGGGGTTCTGTGGGTAAGAAAAGGAAGAAGCTTCACTGGGACATTCCTGAGGGTCATGAAGGGAGGAGAAACAGGGCAACCCATGTTATAAATGGAAAGAAGAATGAGTCTTGGGCTGGGGTGAGTTCCTACTAGTCTAACAACTGGTTCGCTTGGTGCAGGCATTTTTGGTGCATGTGTGCACGTGAAGTGCATGTGCCAAATGCGTGATGCATGCACATCACCTTCCACCTGAAAATTTAGCTACTGGCTCGGCTGAACTGGTAACTAAATCAGCTAATTTTGGGGCTGCACATGCATCACCTCAGGCCCCAAAAACAGCTGATTTAGCCACCTTAGGCCCGAAAATTTAGCAACCAGTTTGGCCGATATGACAATATGTTAGTCTCAAACATCTAGAGTTTGGATAAAATTATCAAGGAGGGTGTACAGATATTGTTTCAAAGTGGAATACACATAAAAACCTAGGGGAATCTTTGATCACATTATCACAACTGCCATCTTTCTTGACCATATCTTGTGGATTCCCCTGCCTTGTTCAAATGCTTCTGTCCTTGTTCTATTTCTTATGGCTTCTCTTATCCTGAGTGAGCCCTGGAGCCAGTCTTAAGAAGATACAATTCCTCTGGTCTTTTATATTTGCAAATAAAGAGACATTCTCTAGGTTTCTGTCAGTCTCTAGCTTGAATCCTACCTCTTGATAATTCATAAATTATATCACTTTTAACTCTTATATCACATCACTTTTAAATTTGAGTACATATAACTGCTGGAGGTGCATTAATTCTCTTCATAGGTTTACGAAATAGTTTCTTTCTTCATACCAAAATTGCTCTGAATTTTCTCTGCCTGTTTTAATCTTAGCTTTTCATTGCTCTCCTTGAGCATTATACAACTTTTTCCATTTTCCATTTATATTCATAATGTAATCTTTTTCTCATAGTATTTTGCAGAAATCATTCTCTTACATGTATTTTTCCTCATTTACAAGAGCTCTTTCATATTCTCATTCCACACACTTCTATGGTACTATACAGTAGATTACTTTTCACTTTGTACCAAACCAATTCCACATGTTCTTTCTACCTTGCCCTATCAAAAATGGTACCTATCCTACCAATTCAAAACACTCATCACCCTTGTGTCTTTTGCCAATTCCTTCAATCCTTCATCATAAAAATACCCAAATCAATTTGTGCTTTTAGATTCATACTTATTTCTTACTATGTTTATGAATAACTACATATCTGAAATATTTTCTAAAAAATATTCACCAAGCTATTCTCATTCATTCCCTCTGGCCTGGATTGTGTTATTTCAGAATGTTGCCAACTGTACAAGGTATTATAAGATATTAAAAAAAGAGGCGGCTTAGATCTACCTGATTTGAAATTATATTTTGCAGCTTGCTTAGTTTGAATGAAGGAGTGAGTGATGCTGAGAAACAGGAGGTTATTAGAATTAGAAGAGTTTGCTTTAAGAGTTAGTTGGCATAGCTATTTATTTAAAGTTCCGGTGAATGTAGATTTCAAAAATCATTTTACTACACATGCCATATAGAGAGTATTGGATAGATATAAACTTAGGATATCTCAGAAAATACCTTTACAGCTGTCACTACAAGAAGCATATTATAGAAGATAACTAGCTGATAACCTGGCTTTGCCTGGATATTTATTTTACAGAGCAAAATCCTGTAGTCTGGACTCACAGTGTTAGTAGCTCTATGTGTTTGAAAAATAGCAGCTTCCATTTTTTAAAAGCTCCAGAGTTATAGAATAAGAGTCAGAAGGGACCTTAGAGGTCTTCTAGTCCAACCCCCTGCGTAAGGAAGGAGCTGATTTCTCTGGCTGGGCAGCCCAGATAGTGATCCTTTAGTTGGGCACCCCAGTTTGAATTTGGGGGCCAATCCAGGTTGGGGAGGGGGGGCTCACTTTCCTTTTCCCCTTTTTCTGCAGCGGGGGCCTTCGGAGCAATCAGTTCAGCCCCGGTTGCATTCACACAACCCCTGTGGTCTCCTTGGAGCTTGCAGGGGGATCAATCTGCCCACCAACCAGCCAATTGGGTGAGTCCCCTTCCAGCAGTGCCAGGTTTAGCCTGGTTCTTGTTTGCCAACCACCCACTCGGAGCCTACCCCATCGGCGGGGGGCTGTGTTGCCTCACCACAGCTGGGCTGTGAGGGAGATCTGGGCTGTGAGGGAGGTGCAAAGTCTGAACGTGGAATTGGTGGAAGGGTGGGGTCATGCAGAAGGCACTGCTTTTATTGCACAAGATCGAAAAGGAGCTTCAGACATTAATTACTTCAATGCTCACCCACCAGCTCATCGAGGAACCACCAAGGAGAAAACAACACAGGGCTACACCAGGGCTGTTCAGCCACCCATCAGCTGTTCCCACTGCTTTTCCTTCAGTGGCAGTCAGCAGTAGGAAGAGAGGCATAGCCCCATGTGGAAGGGGAAGGCTCCCTCTCTTCCTACTCTGGTGGATTCATACCAGGATCCGCCGCACAGCTGTTGGGTCAGAGTGCTTGCAGAACATAACAAAGATTTCTAAGTCAATCGTGCGCAGTGCATGTTTGACAGGCGATCGGCAAGTGCGCCCATGAAGAGGGTAACCAGCGAACCGGTAGGAACCCACCCTTGTTCCTACTGCTGACTGCTGAAGAAAAAGCAGTGGGAACAACTGGGGGGCGGCTGCCTGGAAAGCCTGTACTGCGCATGTGCCACGTGCGGTGCATGCACAATACAAATGTTGCATTTAGTGTCAGGGTGTGGACACTTTGGCAGGTTTTTTGGGGGTGCATATTTGTCCAAGACGTTAATGACCCCCTCAGTGTTGATCTTACAATGGTAAGCTGTGTATATGCCAAGTTTGGGTGAGATTGGTGGAGGAATGCAAGTTTGTATAGAGCACATACAAACACACATCCCTACCCCGACTTCTGTTTTCTACTGGTAGATATGATTAAACATAAATGGTTAACATGGTGATGTATTGGACGTCTTCCAAGATAATTTTAAAATCAAATCAAGAGATCTGATATCAGAAGGATATATTGGATATATGTCAGTGTTTTTCCTATGTGCATCTATTAGAAAAATTCAAAGTAGATAAAAGGGCTTTCGATTTTGAGCAAAGTAAAATGGAATTCAAAATGCAATGTTGAAACAAAAGACAGACAAATGAAAGTATGATAAAATGGGCTAAAAACTTTGGGTATAAATATACATATGTGAGTCTTTGTAAGGACTTCCAATTCCTTTGGAAGGACTGAAATTCACATTGGATTGAAATCTTAAAGAGAAATTTTATAAAATTATGTACCATTGGTATTTATCACCAGAAAAATAGTCTGAAAGTCTCTCAAATATATGCTGAGAATGTGAACAAGAAGAGATGGTGTTTTATCATGCTTGCTAGACGTTAAAAAAGCTTTAAAAATGGATTCAAATACCTACATTAATTCAGAAGTGATTTTAAAAACATACAATACTATTCAGTCGAAATCAGAGACAATCTCTTTGTTACTGATGGATAAACAGTTGGAAAAAAAAACTATGGAATTCTGTTTATGTGCATGATTTTAAAATGGAGTGGTCGGAACATTAGAAAGATACTGGGAATCATAAAACGTTAGCATGTGAAAGATTATATCTATTAGGTTACAGAGTACCCTAATATAGTATATATTAAGTGCCTATTGCCTTTAGTTTATGATGTTGACCATGAAACACAAGCCAGAAGTTATCATCTGAGAATGTTGAGTGCTGCTGCAGAGAACCTGGCAACATTGTATGTTGGAGCAGATTTAGTATCTGAACCCAACAGCATGAAGTAAAATTGTCCTAGCTGCTACTAATACCAAAATTGGTACCAGTGCAAATGTAGCGTGAGCACTGGCGAAGCACATGCTCTGTTATTTTTATGCATCTAGAGATGCAAGGGCATTTTGATTCTTAAAAGTAAATATGGCACACTATCAATTAATAATTCATAATTATATCAAACTTTTACTTCCTTGCATGAAGTCATCATTTCCACTCTTGATGATTTGATCACCTACCTGCATACATATCTTTCTCATTTTAACGTAATTTTATAGCTGCATAATATATTTTTCTGTCTTTCGGTTGTCAGATCATGCTTTTTATATTTAGCTTCCGTTACATTCCAAGCCACAATTTCCTATTATTGTATTATCATTGGATGCGCCTTAGATACTGACCTTCACCAATCATCATGGCTTTAGTCAATCATGATTTTTGCATAATGTTTTTTAGTAAACCAGAGGAGGTAGAGACTCTACCCTGAATTACTTAAGGGATGAGAGTCGTAAATTAAGCGGACCCTGTACTTGCGGGAATATAAGGAGAAGGAAGAGGAGGAGGAGGAGATAGAGACTAGGTAAATTAAACTGGTGCCACATGCACTTTGTAATGGTACAGACAGCACAGCCAATGTCCCGTTTTGTTTCAACCACAATCATACACATCTGTGCAAGTTAGGATCTTCAACCTAGGAATGGTGGCTGCATCTCGCCATACACTCAACATGTGCCTCCCTCCTACCTTTCAGGTTGGAATAATTTTGGCTTGTTCCTTTTTACCATTCTATAATAATTACAATCCTTATGAACAGAGATGTTTTAATCAAACTTCCCATTTCATTTTGACAGCAGTCTGTTCATAGTTTTGCCTTTTCCCTCTTTTCTACTGATAAAGAACCTAGAGTGCACTTAAAGACTTTCAAACCATACCGAACACCCATCTTCCTCCTCCACATACAGTTCACAATGGAGGAAGAAACAGTTAGGCAATTACCATGTTTAGATGCACTTTCGACAGACGAGGATGGAAATCTAGAAATCAGAGTTTATCGCGAGGCCACCAACACCACATGCATTCTGAATTTCAACAGTAACCATCCACTGTCACATAAAACACTATGTGCATCAGAACACTATAAAGCATCAGAACACTATATGGCAGGGTGAGAACGCACTGTAGTACCCAGCAAGCCAAGCAGCTGGACAGCAGGTACCTACGTTAAAATTCAAGCAGAATGGGTACCCACAATCATTTGTCATGTCTGTGCAACATGGTGGGAAGAGAAAGGAAGAAACAAGGTACAAGACATGGCGCACCCTGACATACATCAAAAGCATTTTGGGAATGCAATTTCTGAGATCTGCAAGTGGGCATCACATACCTCCCAGAGGCTACCATACAAGGACAAATTATGCTTTGTAAATATCA
Source organism: Boaedon fuliginosus (assembly GCA_027560395.1). Classification (NCBI taxonomy): domain Eukaryota; kingdom Metazoa; phylum Chordata; class Lepidosauria; order Squamata; family Lamprophiidae; genus Boaedon; species Boaedon fuliginosus. The sequence goes on along the minus strand of JANHGC010002783.1, from coordinate 291,291 downwards.
CTTGGAGGTGGGAGATACTTAAAATGTAATCTAACCCATACATGGATTTCCCTTGTGATTATGTAGGACAGACAGGAAGGAAATTAACCACCAGATTGCAGGAACACAAGCGAGCAATCAGATGAGGAGACCTGAACTCATTGGTAGCCTCATACAGCAATAAACAAACACACACATTCAACTTTGCAGCAACTAAGTTTGTAGGATGAGCAGGCACAAAAACAGCCAGAGAAGTGGTTGAAACCTGTTAATACATCTACCTATACATATACCTGAGTCCTTAACAACTAATGAATAAACATTATTATGAATCTGAAATAAATGGGTATATACGTCCTGAATGGCAAAAATTTGGATCTGCATCACTCAAGGGCAGGAGATAAAAACAATTTCCCTTTCCATATGGCCCTGTTCAAAACACACAATTCACTTGGGGCTTTCTATTATCACTGCTTATAAAAAGGGTAGCATGAAGGTGATAGGATCATTGCATAGTCAGAAGAAATCATTTCCTATTTTTAAACATTCCCAGAAATGGAAGCAAGAAAGGTCCAGTTAAAGCAGTACAAAAACTGTACTTTGACGTTGGTAGGATTGGCAACAATCATGCTTTAATTTAGGAGAATTTGAGGGAAAACACTCCCAACATCGTGTGTGTGTAATATTGGCTTTGGGAAGGAGGTGGTGGAATGAAAGAGAGATGCTGGAGTCCTGAATAGAAGCATCCCTTCTTGTAGCATTACCCCACTTGAAATCTATTTTTGGGGAAGTAGCTTTATAAATAATTCCAAGAAGAAACTAGAATGTACAGGAATATGGGTTACAGCAAAACAACAAATCTTTTTTTAGCCACACCTACAATGCAATCCACTATAATGTGCAGGATCTACTATTGAAGGAGACCTCGAGTGAAGATGACCTTTGGCGAAGAAGTCCTCTAGTGAAGTCCCTAATGCTGGGAAGGGTGGAATGAAAGAGAAGAACAAGATGGATGGACTCAGTTACAGTGACAATGAGTGCACTGTTGGAAGATCTGAAGGATAAGGTTACGGATAGTTCACCATGGAGAAAACTCCTGTGATCACTAGGAGTTAAACGTGACTTGACGGCACATAATGGATCAATTAGTGAAGAAGAATTCATTATATTTTGTGAAAGCCTGTTCCACTGACTGACAACTTTGTTTCATTTGCAAACTCCATAAATATTCCTTCATCAAAGGCATCTATCTATGTATCTATATATCTATATCTATATATCTATATCTATCGATCTATCTACTGCATTTCCCTGAAAATAAGACTGTCTTATATTTTTTTGCCACCAAAAAAGGCACCAGGTCTTATTTTCAAGGGATGTCATCCACTGACTAACCTATTAG
>JANHGC010002783.1:271685-289810 GCA_027560395.1 Boaedon fuliginosus | reverse complement strand
TAGCTTCCAGTCCCCTTATCATCTTGGTTCTTCTTCTCTGCAGTCTTTCTAGAGCCTCAACCTCTTTTTTACATCGTGGCAGCCAAAACGGGGTGCAGCCTGATCCAATACACGATATCCAGGAAAGGGGCTCTCTTCTCTGGGGGCTTTCCGTGAAATAGCTAACTCAGCATTGCCTTGTTTTTGGGCTTCTGGTGAAACAAATTTATTTACAGTTTTTATTGATGGCCCAGTCAAAATTCTTTGCAGCTTGATTTAAGCGGAAAAGAAAAATGATCGGGCGGGTTTTAGACAAGCACTTTGGATAGATTTTTCAAATCAATCCCGTATGGGGGGAAAAAAATAAAAAATAAAATGAAGTAAGCCCTCTCCAAAAAATGCAGAACCCCCCCCTTATTTTGATAGGCACATATACAGCGAATCCTAGACTTCCAACAGTTCATTTAGTGACCGTTCGGAGTTACTATGACTATGATCATTTATTTATCCCTTATATCTTTTAGGTACACTGAGAGCTTATGCACCGAAGACAAATTCCTTGGGTGTCCAATCCCACCTGGCCAAGAAAAAATTTTATTCTCCTGCAGGAATTTTGGGCTCAATGTTGGCCATAAATCGAAGACTACCTGTACACTCTGTGTGTGTGTGTGTGTGTGTGTGTGTGTGTGTGTGCATGAATACACACACAAACAGGTCAGATTAAAAACACAAGGCAGGAGCGTCAGTGTCCGAAGAGAGTGTCAGATCCAGTTTGTGTCCTGTGACTGCACTGCGCGTCCTACGGAGACTCGCTGCCTACAGCTGCTAACGTCAAAACCCCGCAATAAATACATCTGGATTAAAATTTAACCAAAATGGCCTGGGTTTGTATTTTACAATGCCTTTTATTCCCTCTGCGAAAGAGGTCACTCGCGGAATACAAGCCAGAGACGCAAATGGAGATCGGAGCTGACTTTTCGCAATGCGTTCCTATCCCTTTAGGCATGCGAGTTCTCGCTCTTCTTTTTTTGGAGTGGGTGTGTGAGGGGGGGGAGAACGTGGAAGTGATAAAAAAAAGAACTTTTTATGCTCTACCTCCTCAAAGCCAGGAGGAGCAGAAACATTTCGCCACCCTGCTTCTTCTTCTTCTTAAATCCTTTATGTAGGTAGCTCTCAATTTAAGACTACAACTGAACTCCAAATTTCTGTGGCTCAAGGAGAAATTGGTTAGGTGAGCTTTGGCCCATTTTCTTGCCTTTCCTTTGTTAAGGGGATCCCTGCAGTGCTTAAAATTGGTCTTAATTAATTAATTTAATTTAAATTGCTTAGATTTGCAGGGGATACTAAGCTGGTAGCAGTAGCCAACACCCTTGAGCCGCGGTGGCGCAGTGAGAACCATCAACCCATGGAACAGAAGTTGCCTTCGGAAGTTGCGGGAGCTTCATCACCTGAGATTTTCAAGAAGAGATTGGACTGTCATTGGTCAGACATGGTGTAGGGTCTGCTTGGGCAGGGGGTTGAACTAGATGACCTACAAGGCCCCTTCCAACTTTATTCTGATCGCATGCAAAAAAAAAAAAATACCCCAAAGATGTCTCCTCTGTCCAACTCCAACCGCCGCACCTGTTGCATTCCTGCGTGTTGGACCTCATCCCCTCTGCACCACGCCTCCTCCGGCTTTCCTCGGCTGCTTTTATCCTTCTGCCCGTTGCCTGGGGCCCCCTTGCTCTCCGGGTGTCTCCGTTCCTGGTCCAGATGTTTCCGAAGCTCTTCCTTTTTCTGATGCTTTGAACACAGGCCAAGAAATTACATCGCTTTCATTTCATCTTTATTCCGGGGCATCTCATACAACAAGGAGTAAATGATTCGTTTGTAGGTCGCATTCTGCAACATCGTTCTGACACTATCGGATTCTAAGCACAGGCGAGACCATCAACCTTCCCAATGAATTACCCCCCACCCCACCCTCTTACTGCGCTTGGCTATCCTTCAGCTGACAAATAAATGAATACGAAAGCTCCCAAACGCAGAAAAAAATATATACCGTATAGATCCTCATCTCCTTTCTCCACACCGAGCATAAATTTGAAATTAGGCTCTTTGTATATCTCTCTTTCCTCAAGGTAAATAGATTCCAAATTATATCTTTCTATGTACTAAGATAGAATCAGGAAGGACTTAGCAATGCGACAACCACGATGTATTAAGATAACCGAACCATCACTTGAATCATTCTAGCTATCTATTTCTGTTCCTTCCTGGTCTCCCAGCTTCCTTTTTCTAACACGACGAGAAAGAAATGAGCACCATATTCCAAATGTTGGAAGATATTCAACCTTTTCTGGAGAAGGCGGGTTGGGCTAGAAGACCTCGAAGGCCCCTTCCCACTCGGTTATTCTCTTATCCTTCATCCAGTTGCACCCTTGCCCTCTGACGGCGAACATTGGTTCTCATGTGGTTGAAAAACCCAGATCTGGCTGATACTAAAACGAGGAACAGATGGAAGCTAAATCTCTGCCTCAAGAGGGAATCCCTTCCAACACTGGTGTGTGCGTGTAAGAGAGCAAATAGTAATAAAAAAAAAAAGATGGAATATTCCGAAGATTGTTTATTTTAAATAAAATAGGCATTTGGATACTCAAGGATTGCTGGAATCCTTTCCTAATAGCTCAACTTTTCTGCAATAGATTATTCATCTAGAGTTCCTTGATTCTATGGTATCTATCTATCTATCTATCTATCTATCTATCTATCTATCTATCTATCTATCTATCTATCTATCTATCTCTATCTCTATCTCTATCTCTATCTCTATCTCTATCTCTATCTATATATCTATATCTCTATCTCTGTCTGTCTGTGTGTATTCCAGCATAACTCTGAAACAGCTTGACCAATTTCAACCAAACTTGGTACACAGATGACTTACTCTCTGGGAACAAATACTGTGTTGGTGGGGGTAAGATCCCTAACACCCCTCAGGGGGGTCTGTGTGCCTTAAAAATAGTGGAGATGCCATGGTAACGGTTTCACAGTACTCCACAAGGGGGCTCCCTCTGACTTGTGACTCTGCACTAGAGACCAGTGTGAGGCCCAGCTAAAGAATAAGAGACATAGAGCTACTACATCTAGAGCTTCGCAGACAGTACAATAGTGTAAGTCCCGACTACAGGATTTTCCTGTCTAATATAGCATTGGGATAAATAAATACCCAGGCAACCCCAAGTTATCGGCTAGTTGATTATAAATATGCTGAACGGTACAAAGCCTAGGACGGAGCCATGTGGCATTCCACCGACTATTTCCTTCCAAGTTAAATTGGACCTGTATTCTACCATTTTATGAAGGAGAATGCTAAGACATAGAAAGAGGTTGCAACAGACAGATGAGAAAAGCCAAAATAGCTACCATCCTTCAACTACACTTAAAAACTAATTTGTCCAAGGAATAGTCAAGCAACATAGCAAATCCAAGAATCACTGCAAGGTAGCTTAAGACTATCTGACAAGGTTTGCTGCTCAAGACCTACCATTTCAGCAGGAGAAGAGGATTTAGGTAACTCAAGAAAGCAGTAAGAATCCAGCTCAGTCTAAATTAGACAGCTTTGGTGTCTCCACATAGGAAAGAAGGTCTTTTGTGTGGTATAAAGCCTTACTTCTCACCTTTGATCCAATATTTTGCTTTCGGCTCTTTTAAACTGCTGAACACAAGGGCCCTGGCTCAACAATTTTGTTTAGTCTTGGATCATACAGGTCCTGACACCACCACTGCTGGTGCACTGAAATCAAAATGTTACCTTCCTAGGAACAAAGCACTGGCAGCAGGATTCCCTGAAGGAAAAGAAAATGTCCCAAGATCAAAAGGCACCCTTCAGGCAATGGATGATTCATTTTTTTCAAAAAGTCTCAACACATAAATTATTGGAGAGGAGGAGACTGTGGAAAGAGTGGAAATAGACAGTTGTTTAAGTACAGAGGTGTCCGTAAGAGGGGGAGGGGTGTCAAAAACATTGGGGTGGGAACATGACTGAATGTATGTGTCACATGTTAAAAAAGAAGTAAGTTTCAATTGCATGGTTATGGGCACTCTCTTGATTTTATTTACCTTGCCCCCCCTCCCCCTCTAGATTGCCTTAGTTTGTAGAATGAGAACATTGCATGATTTAAAGAGAAACTATATCTTTCATGAAGAATGAGATAAATTTGTAAGGACCTAGTTTAAGAGACAAGATGGCTGCTTTTTAAAATTATTGATTAATTTTTTCCCAAATGCAATAAATTGCGTTAAGATCAGGCTTTCCTATTTGCTTGGGTGGTTCTTTTTTTGTTTCAACATCCAGTTTATTGATCTGATATTAGATACATTCAGTAAATGTGGTTCTTCATATTTATTTCTATCCATAGTCCTCCAGCACAAGGAGCCTATGATTACAGAGGTACAATTAAAAAGTGCTGTCACCTTTTAGCACCTCAAAGATGGCACTTACAAAATGGCTTGATGTCAAGATCCAACCCATTAGAAGCAGCCATTTGCATTTAACATGATATCTGAGAATATTCTCATCAAGAGAAAGGATGTAAACAGTCCTACTCCTAAAAGGCTTTTAACTGCAACCATCCTCTGTAACAAAATTACGCTGGCAGTAGTTTCCATTTTAATAGCATTCTGTTCCTTGGTAACCTTGTTTTGATCATGGCCCGTGAGTAATGCTCCATTCAGGTTATTCCAGGAAAAAAAGAGAGAGGCTATGAGCCTTTCTTTCTCTTAAAAAAACAACTCTCTATAAAAAGTCCTCTTTCAATGTCCTTCATGAAGTGCCTTTTGCATTTTCTATGCATACAATATCAAGGATCCAGTCCAGTGACAAAAACAATTGTTGGAGAGGTATTGAAGCTTATTAGAAAAAAAACCAAGCATGGAAAAGTCTGAACCCTCCTATGACTGTATAAAGTAAGAGAATATCAATAGTCAAAGTCAACCTGCTATAATGAGCTGGATCCCATATTGTTAATTCTTTGATTGAATCATATTGTTGGTAGGACTTGCTTGCTGAGTCTGTTAATATTGTGGAAGGCATTTCTATTTTGGAAAGTATTTGTTCTCCAATAACAGAGCCCCTGCTTGGCATACAAATGCTCACAGGTTCAGTTTCTGATAATGTTGGCAGTGCATGTAGGATAATAAAAGTATAAAATAAGCTTCCAATCTAGATCGGTGTATCCAGTTTTATTGATTACAAATACATACTGTATTCTTGGTAGAATAATGATATCCTTAGGAAAGTGTGTTACTTAGAGAGAACAGAAATCAGTCCTGTAACTGTTGAGAACTTTAAAATGCCTTCTTAGAACAATGTTTTTTTCACCTTGGCAAGTATGGCAGGCGTGCTGGGAGAAGAATTCTGGAAGTTGAAATCTACACATCTTTAAGTTGGCAAGGTTGAGAAACACAACCTTCAAATATAACTGAGTAGCACTTAAGGGATGATCTCTATTGTCAATTTTAAAAGAAGGCAAGGTGTTTATTCTAATTCCAGACGCAGCCCTTCCACTCCCTAGCTCCAGGGGAACTTACCTTGAAGAGATGTGTTTTAGAAATACAATTATCAGATCAACAGAAACATAATCCACCATTTTGTGTTTTGCTGAATACAAATGTACATGTTTTGTTGCAGTTAGTGTATAACTATCTTTTGAGCAAACTGACCACAACTTGCATCCCCAGGACTTTAAAAAAAACACGTGATGGCATTTTTTGCTCAAGAGGCTTACAAACTGATGTAAAAATTGAATGGACCAGACCAATGAAACAGATAGGGATTGAGAATTAAGACCTCTGCTCAAGATTTACATATGTAATAAATGCATTTTTTTCACATAGATAAAATGATGTGAAAATAAATGTAACAGACTCACAAATAAATACTTGCCATTTTTTTGAGAAATCTGCTTGAATCTTCCATCCCTAAGTATGAATTAAAGTGAACTTTCCAATATGACACAATCATACAATGATTTAGGTGGCAACAAAGCAACACAACAGACTGAAGAGAACACAGGAAAAGCCAATAATATGTCCCTTTCTCCTGGAGCAGGTGTTCTGTTTTGGCAGAATCTTTTCATACGGGAATTCTGCTTAATCAGTAAAGGTGTTTCACATAGCCAAGTGGCCTCGTGTCATAAATTCTGTTAGCTAGAACTCCCCGTTCTGATTTTTTTCTCCCAATCAAGCTCAAACACCACCATCCCACCCCAGCATGTACTTTGCATTTGTTTCTCAGCACCCTGTGAATCTGATTCTCAGTCTGATAAATGCTTTTTCATGGTTATCTTCTGGTTCTGCTAAGCATGCCACCCATCTGTACTTAGTTCCATTAGCAGTACTGTCACCAGCAATGAAATGACATGAATACCAGTCTATCATTGCCAGTATGATTGCTGGAAAACATTAATTAGCCCTCATTTGCATTTGTCACTGCCACTTTTGTAGAGACAAATCTGTCATGGCAAAGACACTTTCACAAACAATTGCTGTTTGTGTGATAAGTGGAAGTTCCACTCTATTCATGCAGCTTTAGTTAGTTGGTGTCAAAGAGCTGGACTTAACAATTTGCAACTATGTAGACAAACTTTCACTCCCTTCACCTGTTCTGAGCCATCACCAGTAGCTTATCCAAGGTTATTCCAGTGGTCTCTTCCCCTCCATCCTGTCATTTTACATATTGTTTTCAGATACCATCTTCTTCATTCCACTTTGCCATCTTTTTTTTTTCAATCTAGGGGGGGGAAAAGGCAAGTTAACCTTGCAGCACCCTACAGATTCTAATATGAACAATATAATCAAAGACACACCAGGCATAAATAGTTCACAAGAGGAGAAAGATAGATTCCGCCAAGATGGGGCAAATAGTTACCTTCTGTATCTCTGGATAACTGAAACTGCCTAGGGAAGCTTCACCTGGGAAAGTGATTGAAACTGAAAAATGTAAGACAACTGGCAAATAATCAACAAAACCCCAGTTTGATATTCCTACCAGTATTATTTTCAGGATACTACAGTGAGAAAAGATAGGCATTGCATTTAAAGGTGAAGACTGTCCCCTAATCTCATGTCAGAATTGCACAGTCTTTTCTTCTGTAAATATACAGTAGTAGCCATTTCCTTTTACTAACCAATTTTCTTCCCCAAAATTGCCCCCACTGCTTGTCCCAAGTAAAGATTGAATATATATTTATATGTTTCCAAAACTGTTTGAGGTACCAAAGATAAGGAGCATCATAGTAATCTCTTCTGAATGAGATGTTTGAAGAAAAATTATAATAGTTACCCACAAGAGTCTATTAAATTACTATACTGTAAGCTTTCTGGATAGCAGGTATAGAGTGAACAAGCCCAATTCTGAAGATGGCTTCACAAAAACAAAAACTCCTTACCCCATTTTATCAACCAGACACACTCCCAAATCCTCACCTAACAACATAATGTTGAGAGATCTGCAAAAACAGAAAGAAGACTTCTAAAATTAAACAAAGCTGACAAATATCTAGATGGTTTCCTAGTTAACATGTTGGACTGGGACTTGTACACTACTGTGAACTTCCAGAGAGAAAGCAGGAAATAAAAGTAATTTAAAAATAGTAACAAATAAAAATTTGTATCTGTGGGGGAAGTCTCAGTTAAGAACTCTTGAATTAGGGAATTGATAGGAATGGATACAAGCTGAATTCTTCTGTTTTCCAGGAAATCGAGATATAAAGCATCTCTTTGCAACTGTCTTTCTAGGAATCAGTCTGGATTATAACTTCAACACATACAAGAGTTTTCTAGAGTTCAAGGGAAAGCTATAGTTTTCCCTTGAAGACAGGCATATCAATAAAATTCTAGCTGCAGGCTCTTGAAACAGCACAAAAACGTTAAAAATATACAAATCAGGACTCGCTGGAATAGAAGGGTTTTTACAAGGGATGTGTACATACATACATTAGGCTCTAAAGCCTAATATGGACAGTCTTTAACATTTGTTTAAAGGGCTGATAATTTATGTTTTTTTCACATCTTAGTGGGGAAGACATTACTTTTTGTTTATGCCGTCACTTTTTAATGTGCTATTTGTACATTTCAGGCTGGCTACAGAGCGATATGCTTGAGAGCGAACTTTGGATAGATGAAGAACAGGCAGTAGACAATTGTTTATCTCCATGAAACAATCACACATTCATAATGCATAGCAGGGGAGGCATAGAGGTTTGCTGGCAGGTGGGCCGAAACAAGAAGTTAAATACGTCTCTACACAAATGCTGGTTTTCTAAACAATAAGTGAGTATGCGCAGTTGACTCACCCACATGTGAGCACAATTATTCTGCTTTCTTAAACATATGAAAACGATGGTCTCAGGTCTGTAGAAGTTAGGCAGGCAAATGCCTCCAAGAAGAGCATGTGGTTGTCTTGATGGGGATTATTGCAAAGATTATTGATGTTATAAATGTAGCAATCCTTTCTTCCATTCAATTGTGTCTGATTCTCAGAGACTGCCTGGAAAACAACCATTGTAGTTTTCTTGGTAAAGTTTTTCAGAAGTGGTTTGTCATTGCTTGCTTCCTAGTGTTTGGGAGTAAGTGATAGGCCCAAAGGTCACCCACTGGCTTCAAGACTCTGTGAACTCATGGTCTCTCAGTTTCTAGCCTGATGCCTTAACCACTACCCCACTATTTATTTAAAAATTGTTTTTCAAATAACCCACATTTGTGCCAAAAAAAATAAATCTTAGCATAATGTGTAAACCCAATTGCCTTTCAAATATTAGGAAAGTATTGTTTTACAAGCAGAACATTCCTTATTTACTCAATCAATCTCTATAAAATCTGTTATGCTCTGATTCAATTTATTTATATCCATTGTCCAGAACAAAATACAGAACTTGAGATATGGTCTGTAGTTTAACTAGTGTGGCAAAAATTGGAAGCATTTCTAGGGAGACCAGAAATGCAGTTTACTATAGTGTTTTGCAACCATGTTATATTATTTACTCACATAGCAGAATTTCTGCAGCAAGCATGCTTTGATGTGGAATTAGAATGTGTTGCTTGCCCGTTACTGACATGGTTTCTTGTATGGTAAACAAGCACTAGACAATCTATGAAGGGTGATAACTTTCTGAAATGTGCAATGCAAAGTATACGTGCGGTCCCACTCCTTCAAATTAGAAATGTGTAATGTGTGTGAACCATCATTGCTATATCCTCTAGTCAAACCATAAGCAGAACAAAACTTAGGACTCTCGCTGAGCAGATGTAGCAATGAGACACAGGCAGCATGTTTTAGATAACAGATGCTGATTCAGCAGGCAGCTGTTTCTTTGATCTTGGCTACAGCCCAAAGGGCTGGCATGCTGAGTATTTAAGCTCAGCTTGTAAGCCAAAGACAACCAACGATGGACTAAACTCTTGAAGCCAAGATCTTAGTTCTTTAGACTTTATGATTATGATGGGCTTATTATTAGACAGTGTTTTAGGAAAAAAAGACCTAACATAAAGGCCAGGATGGGTTATTTCATGTTCTTGCTCTAGGCAATACCTAAACCATATCTTGGGTTGCCTGGAAAAATATGGGACCCTATTTAACCTCTACAAAATATGGCTGAGGTCATTTGGTAGCTGTTAATATCATTGCATTCAAACCACATGGAAACAAACAGCTTTGGTAGCAAGTGATCATATTCCAACTCAACCTTCCTCACTTCGTGATGCTTTGGAAAACACGAGTTGAGTTCCTGGAGGAAAAGTGGGATGAAAAATAAAATAATAAATACAAATTAAAAAAATAAGCCAATGTGCACTAATTAAATAATATGTTTAACAACTTCTCTGTGATCTCTCTACAACTGAAACTGAAATTCAATTTTCAATCACAATTCCACACCATGAATAAAAATGGCAAGAAGATGCTGTTTTTTCCTTTAAAAAAAAATCCCTTACTAGGAGAACTGTTGACCTTTTCCTTTGTTCATCAACCCCAGTTCAAACTGTTTTTATTTTCCAGTGTATCACCAAGGAGCTCATTGCTGAGTTATGTTTTTTGTTGCTGTCAGAAATGATGAAGATATTGTTTTGTACTAAAAAGTGGAAATGTCAGTTTGGGCATATTGAAGCTATAGTGAAAAAGGGACTCGTGCATTTGATTTAAAAAAGATCTCAGTATCTTGCAACTAGCAAAAGGTCCCTCTTGGCACCCCTTGGGAGACCCAGGGGTGTTCTTTTCTCCTGACATCTGTAGTTGTTTTCCTTATCCCAAATATATGAGTGGACTGCTTACAAACGGGGTCAGCAGAGCTACTTTTCTCCAGACTTTTAACAAGAAAAGATTGCACTTTGCCTAATATGGCCTGCTTGATGTACCCTTTGCTTACAACTATAATTTTAAACAGAAGGTTCATGCTTTCTACCTCCCTCTTTCTACAAGCTGGTTCATTTCATCAAGAAGAAAATGGGACATTAACTCTTTCTTGAGTTGTTTAGTTCTTAAATGATTAAAATAGCATGAGCTGCAGTTTTTTCCATAGTTTCCTGCCGTTTGCATATGGATGGGTTTAATCCAGAGTCAACATCCTTGCTGCTTTAAAGCACCGGTTAAAGGTTTTTTTATTTACTACTAGCTGATTACCCAGCCTTGCTCCGTTTTTTTTTTAAAGAAGTATATTTATGTCACAGCATTTGAGGGCTGGCTCTGGGGAAAGGCAGCTGGGGCTTGACAGGGGCACTGTGCCGCAGCCATTTGCAGGCCTTCTGAAGCCCCCGACGCCCCCTCCAACATCTCTGCTCCGGCCAGGCTGGCTCTGAGGAAAGGCAGCCGGGACTTGACAGGGGCACTGGGCTGCAGCTGTTTGTGGGCCTTAAGCTCCCGCTACCCCCTCCAACATCGTAGGTGACCTTAGTTGGTGAGGTGGGCTGCTCTGTGTGTCTTGGGCCCGTTGCCACTGGGGCAAATCTGGAATTTATATGTATAAAACATGCCGCCTCAGTTTGAATATGGTGCCTCAGTCAGTTTGAAAACTGCACATGCTCAGTAGAGACTTGCTGCTTGTTCATTAAGAGTCTCCTCTTTTCCCCACAAAAAAAGGGGGCAAAAAGCCCCCCTACCCTTTGGTGACCCCGACAGTGCTGATCTTGCTATGCTTAGCTATCTATATGCCAACTTTGAGCTAGATTAGTGCAGAACTGAAAGTTTGTATAGAGCACATACAAACAAACACTTCTGTTTTATAGATATAAGATGTTTTGACTTTGTGAGTATAATTCATATATGAATTCAAATCATGTATGATTACTTTTAGAGCACTAAAAGATTGTAGACAAATTGTTGAGTCTGCAGACACTGAAAGAAAGAGCCAGCTCGCTTCCTGAGTCACTGAACATCCGAGAGGGAGAGCAGAACCACATCTATAAGTTCCGAACCTGATGCCCACATCCTTATTGGCCCTGAGTGTTCATGGGGAGAGAGAAATGACAATACATGTGCACTTAAAGTACTTGCATCAGATATCATAACACAAGTACATTAAGGTGTCATTAGTATGATGACATCAAGTCACATTTGTCGTTATGTCATTATGTTACCTGACACGTCACCTAAAGTCATCAGACGGCGCCCTGCTGACTGTGCCACCACCCAGGGATGTGAAAGGTTTGGCGGCCAGGAATAGGGCCTTCTCGTGGTGGCACCCTGGCTTTGGAACTCCCTCCACTTAGAACTTAGGGAAATTCCCTCGGTACAGACCTTTAGACGGAGCCTAAAGACTTTTTATTTTAAGAAGGCTTTTAGTTGAGGCAAACGCTGGAGGGTTATGGTTGTTTTAACCTATGTTTCAATCTGCCCTAAATCATATATTTTAAATTGAATGCTTTTAATGTTTTTGTGTGCTTGTATTGCTACTGTATAGTTTAATTGCATTTCAACTATATTGTAATTGTATTTTAACCTCTATTTGGTTTTGATGGTATTTTCTTCTTGCTCCTTAAATGTTGTTAGCCATCTTGTGTTAGGGAAGAAAGGATATAAATTAATTAAATAAATAAATAAATTATGGATTTTAATATGCATCTATGCTCCCAAGGCAGCCACACGTATAATACTGAGCAAAAACAACCTTACTGACCAGTAAGCTACGTCAAGCTTTTTAGTATGATTCAAAGCTCAGACAAAGCTCAAACTGGACTATAGCCCAAACTATAATGTCAATTGGATCCGCAGAATTTTTCAATATTTGAGATATATGTGCAGATTGTGAACAATGTGCTCATAACATTCAGAAGCTTGACAATGAAAACAAGCCCAGCTCTGTGGCAGAGCATAAGTTTTGGACAGGTCTATGTTTCCATCTCTGCCATTAGCCTCCCCCCTTCTCAAGAGATTCCATGCAACAGAGCTGTGGAAAGCTGCTCTTTAAGACCTGGAGAGCGGCTGTCATTCAGAGATGGACAGTTAAATAGTCGCAGTGTTAAATGTGTGGTTTCCTAGTTTCCTTGGGCAGAAAAAAGAGTATGGCTCAGGGGGAAAAAGCAGTGGAGGGAGAGGGGAGAGGCAGAAAAGGAAAGCTATAGAGAGAGGGGAGGAGGGGCAAACCAACATTTTCAAATAAATTGCCTAAGACGAAAAGCCTTAAAGCTCCTGCTCTGTATTCTAATGCTGCTAAGATCATAATCGCTGTATACTGTTTCCAACTTTTTACTTGGGGGAGGGGGCTGTTATTCAGGTTAGTTTCCACTTTTTTCCCTTTATGCATAAAATATACTGCATTCCAGAAAGTCGTCTTTCGCACTAAACATGTATAGTGACACAGAGACAATAGTTCTCTGCTTGACCCTTCCTGTGCCGACTGAACAGCACAGGAAACTGACTTTTAGCTTCAGCCACTATGATCTCGGTGCTTTGTCTTCTGTTAGGATCCTGTAGGAAAAAACGGCAGAAAACCTTTGCTTCTCCCAGTGGATTTCTTGCATGACTCTTCCTGGAATCAGCAGAGATCATTGAGAGGTCAGTGCTGAGTGCTACAGCATAGAAAAAAAACCGATTACCTATCATCAGAAGGCTTGAGAGCTTCTGAAAGCAGGTAAGGAAAGAATAATGAATGTGCCAATCACACTTTTCTAAGGGGATGGGGATCAGACATCCCTTATAGCATAATCATATTGTAATAGGATGACCAAAAAGACCAAACAGCCTGCATGTACGCCTTTATTTTCTTGAAGGGAAGGAAAGGAGCTGGCCCTTATAAACAGGAACATGATTCTCTTGCTTTTGGTGGGAGTGACTATTTGATGGGGGAGGGAAGGACGTGTCAGTGAAGATGCCAAAGAACAAGTATGCACAGCTATGGCAGAAAAGTCACAGTGCCATACAGTGCCACTGTGGCAGAGTTAGGGATAGGGAATGGTGGTGAAGCCAGAGGAGTCCAGTGTAGAGAGCATTGTCAGCCATGGAGCAATTGTGGAACCAGCAAGCAGAGACATGGTGGAGCAGTAGCCTAGCTAACATGAGCTGCTGGTCAAAGACAGCCCACATGCTGGATTGGAGAAGCAAGAAAGTGTCAACAGCCTAGATTCTGGCAGTTTCCCCACCCCCACATATTATTCCACAGCCAACTAGACAAATCCATTAACTTGTCAGATTGAACATCTGGCAGGGTGCTGACCACTGCCAAGCTCCAACACAACCTGGGTAGAGAAACCTAGGGTGCCATAAATCTCTTCCTGACTGCAGGAAGAGGAGGGTAATAAACAGAAAGTATAAAAGATTCTTCCTCCTTCCTTCCATGTTTTTTCTCCATTCTCCTTTACCTTGTTCTTACGATGATGTTGTAATGTCCTAAAAATTTATTGGCAATGATTAGACAAAGCTTCTGACTCTGCATCTTATTGCAAGGGGGTAAGCACAAAGATCCAAAAACACTAACAATTGCTAGCAGATGGGTGGTTGAGTGCTCAAAACCCCTGGGCAAGGATGCCCACTCCAAACAAGCCGACCAAAAGGTTTTCTGGCTGGAAAAGAGACCGAATCATAAGCAGATCGATCAAAAGAAAAAAGAAAGTCCGGCTTGCAGCGGATCAGGCAAAAAAACGGGCGAGCGGTACCCAACAAGAAGTGAAGGCACCGAAAGGCACTTCGATGCCTCACTGGACCCACCTGCCCACCCTGCAGAAGCTGTAATACCGGGAAGCCCTGCACGCACCAGAGGCAGGAGAAGTGCTTGCACATGATCGAAGAGAGTGGGCACTAGCCAAAGGATGCTAAGATTTCAGTGGTTGCCATTAACAAAAGACGATTATGGCAGGGGAGGTTGGTATTACTTAGGATTGGTGTGAGGGAAGGAGAGGGCCGTGATCATTTTCATAGCTGAAAAATTAGGCAGGCTGGCTAAGCTACTGATAAAGGCCAGTTGGTGGCTGCAGGAACTAATTGACTGCAAAAATGGAAGGAAAAATGACAAAGAGAAAGATAATAGGAGAAGTGGAAGATAAAAACTGATAACAGACAATAAGTGTAAAAGGAAAGTAGATTACAATAGAAATGGGAAATAGAGCTATAGGAAATTGGGAAATAAATATAGCACTATAAGAGCTAAGTGAGATAAGATAGTAAAATAAAGACAGCCCAGTTCTCTTCTTTCCACCGCTAAAAATTTCCTACAGTAGTGTGTGTGTGTGTGTGTGTGTGTGTGTCTCCCTGGGGCTTACAAAAATAAAGATGTCCACTACAATAATGCATTAGGACACATGTAAAAAGGTGCTATAATTGTGGGCCAGCCTGATTTTTGGGGGTACAGCCACAATCTGCAGACATCCTTGGGAGAAGACAAGGTACATGCTGAACTGACCCTTACAGTGTATATGTATCTTTCTGTTAAAAACAATTAAGGAAAATGTTCTCTGAATGGATTTCAAATCAGCAGTGTTCCAGGATTCTATAGGTACACGCAGCCTCAATAGAATTTCCCTTTTTTTGTGAACTCTGTTGCGTTAGCTTACCATCCTTCTGTGAATTGTACTTTAGGTACGCCTGGAATATGCAATTCGACTCACGTTGAAGTCATCCCAGCTTATCTTCTCCATAAAAGCCAACACCAGCTCTAACAGGAGAAAAAGTATCGTGGTCGCTCAGGAGGCAAATGTTGAATCTGATGAAAGGGTAACAAATTATGGCTCTCACTTGAGTATAAATGTTTTTCTCTGAATGGCTGTTGAAAACATGAGAGACTACACGCTGTTAAGTATTTCATTAAAGGCTGGAATACTATAGACCCTTTTGTTCATTCCCACACCCCAAGTTCCTATGCTTGGGTACAAATATACAAGATCTGAGTAGGTAAGGCCTACTCTGACTGTGAGTCAAACTGCTCAAATAAAATGTGTGCTGCATTTCTGTTCAGTTATGTGTTTAGAACAGACCTGGTATTGAGCCCGTATCTGCACATTTTGTTACATTTATGTACACATAATATACGGTGTATCATACATTAGATTATTCAATAGCTAGTTTTAATGTTGATGACTTTCCGCAGATAACAACTGAAATGTTTCTTAGAGTTCAGTGTTTATATATTTTAAGAAAATGACTGTTTACACTTTATAGTTTGTAAATAGTTTATAATTTACAGTTTCTAAATAGGAAGCTGTGTCAAAAGCACGTGAAGTTTGTTTAGGCACGAAATATAACTTTAGAAGGGTGCGCCTTAGATTATAATTAAGAGAGGCCTGATCTTGCAGTGTGCTATCTTTCTTAGATAATAATATATTAATTAAACGTAGCATTCATTGCAAGGATTTTCTGATGTCTAAAGTGTCTGCTGATATAGCTTCACTATGTGCTTCATGACTTTTATCCTTTTATAACAATTATATGGATCCCTGCAGAATAATTTGTTTAGCCGTTGAGGCCATGATGATGAAGCTGAGTCCCCAAAGAGTGGCCATCTCCATCAGCATGTTTATTTTACTCTGCAGTATCGTGTCATTGAGTCTGCCTAAATATAGCTCCTATGAAGAGCATTAAGTTTCCTGTTACAGAGCCTTCCTCCAATTTACCTTACAGTAAATAGAGGGGTGGTGGTGGAGAGAAGGAAATCAAAGAAATCTCCATTATTCTCTGCTTCTTACTGTGGCTAAGTAGAAAATCCCATTGTATTGCTGACCCTTTCCTTAGACATTTCTTTCATGTCCTTTTAAAAGTTAAAAAACCCCGAGATTGTGATTATTGTTGAAGTTTTTTAAACAGTGTACATTTTTATGTTATATTTAGGTTTTGATAATAATTTTTCCAGGATTTTGAATGGATGCTGCCTATGAATAGAGTCCCAAATACAGGCTCAGGTCAGTGGGGGAAATGCATGCATAGAAAGCTTGAAATGTGGCAGCAGAGGTTAATGTGGGAGGGCTTTCCTCTCACTGGAAGATAAGAAAGAGGGGTACCTCAAAATGGAAGTCTGATGGAGCTGCAAAAGTTCTAGGTAAGTTAAAGGCATTTGTTCTACTTAGTGAATAGCCTCCCTAACAAAAACAAGATGTAAATCTATTACATTTAATGTATTTCACTTTTTAAAGCATTCCCAAACAGTATGTCATTTGCACTGCAAATTAAATTTCAAAGCCAGTTGAATGATAAATTCTAGAAAACAAATATATTGACCTTTGAAAACATTGGTGCAAGGAAGGTGTGAAAGAAGTAGACCTCCAGACCAGTGGTGGTATTCAATTTTTTTTACTACTGATTCTGTGGGCGTGGCTTGGTGGGCGTGGCTATGCTGTCGGCCAATCAGAGATGGTATGTGCCAGTGTCAGCCAATCAGAGGTGGTATTTACCGGTTCTCTGAATCAATCAAAATGATTGCTACCAGTTCTGGCTGAATACCATCTCTGCTCCAGACAGAGGTTTCCCTCAGCTTCAGATAAAAGCTCTTCTTATCAAAACAGTCTTTGTTTTTAAAAGGCTACACAAAAGAATGAGTATACTACCATCGGTTTAAAAGTCTTCATATAAATGATGTGGTGTTTTTTTTCATTTACAAGTGTCTAAAATTCAGGTCTTTGGATTCTGGTAAGATAAGAAGTCTGTGAAAATGGAATAGGAATCTAAGCAGCTTCTTTATGCTAAGTATATAAACATGCTAAGCTGCAAAGTGAAGGTACCCTTTTGCAGCTTAAACACAACCTGTGAACCCAGCCTTTGGGGATTATAAATCATGGCTTTGGAACCAGCTAAATGTGATTCATTTAATAAACCATAATTGAGCAAACCATGAGTAAAAACAGAAGTTCTTAAATTGTGGAGTAGGATACCCAAGGGATTCTAACAAATGGGAAATGGGCAGCAGTGGGCTTCAAAAATTTCAGCAACCGGTTCTCTGCCCGGTTGCTGGGTGGGCGTGGCCATGGTGAGCATGGCCTAGTCAGCCTCAGGGATGGGTTCCTACTGGTTCACTGGTTACCCGCTTTGTGGACATGCTTCCTGATCGGCTGTCAAAAGCGCTCTGCGCGGGATTGCCTTCAAAATTTTCGTGTTCTGCAAACACTCTGATCCAGCCACACAGCTGCACAGCTGTTGGATCAGAGTGTTTGCAGAACACCACGAAGATTTTGAAGGCGATCCCGTGCAGCATGCTTTTGACAGCCGATCGGGAAGCGCGTCCACAAAGCAGGTAACCAGCGAACCGGGAGACACCCATCCCTGCTTTGGACCACTGCAGGAGCCCCGTGGTCAGGTACCCCAAATTCCGCTGCTTGACAACCACCAACTAGGTGGTTCTGCCCCAGGTGCCTAATGGACCCAATAGAGTTTCAGAAGGCGCTTGGGGAGATTCCTGATTCCCTTAGCTTGGCAGCTTGGAACAAAGCTGCAGCCAGGGCTTTGGATCGGGTTGTGCCTTTGCGATCTCTCATTATGCACAGATCTCGGAAGGCCCCTTGGTTCTCTGAGGAGCTCTGGGAGATGAAGCACCAGAAGAGACGTCTAGAGCGATGCTGGAGAGCCAGTAAATCTGAATCTGATCGAACACTATTAAGAGCCTTTATTAGGGCTTATTTAGTGGCGATAAGCGCGGCAAAATATTCTTACTTTTCCGCACTTAATGCATCCATGGATTGTCACCCAGCCACTC
>JANHGC010002783.1:171312-188715 GCA_027560395.1 Boaedon fuliginosus | reverse complement strand
CACCCTCCCCTGTACAGTGAGTGAGGTATTGGATACAGGACATGTGGGGCATTGAATAATAAGTATATAGATGCAGGAAGGTTTCCAGTGACTATACAAATGCTCAGGATACGGAGTATAGATCTAGATTCAAAAGGCATTATTGACACTAATGGGATGAAACTCAAAACTAGAAAACACTGGCATAAAGGGAATAGGAGTGGCATTAAATGTGATGAAGCACACACATGTGCAGAGATCCAAGAACCTGAGCATAAGGTTCAGAATCAAGAATCTTTGAAAAAGTGTAAAAAACAGGAAACAACACAAAAAACACAAAACAATATTATGAGCATGAGACAGAAATCTGTGTCCTAATTAACTCAGTCTTATTCTACTTTCTATTTGAACTATCTGTATTCTGCAGCTGAAAATGGCTTCTGGAATCAGAAGTGAGCAATGCTCTCTAAATATTCAGTTCTAAGAAAAGGTAAAGCATTTGTTGAAATATAATGCACAAGGTCTAAAGATAGAAATAACTTCACCATGTGAGGTGTTCTTTGTGGAAAAAGAAACAAAGAAAACACCTTTTTTATCATTATCAAATACAGTATCCTGAATAAAACATCTATAATGAGTGTGGGGATATCATTTAATTTTGCACTTATATAAATATCTGTACAATTATTTGTAAAATTAATTACTGACCATTAATTTTAGCTTTATGTCATCTTTTATAGTCCTGAATGTGAATAATTAGTGTACAACAAATCCTTGAGCCAAACATAGCAGTATCTGGATGCAATAATAAAAATTGTCCTTTTACTGTAAATTACTGTGCAGATACAAAATCCCATTTGCTATTTTGTGCATATGTAAAATGTGTAAAGCTCATTTGGATTTAATGGACATTTCTGCTTTATAAAACTTTACAGCGAATTAGTCTGTTAAATTGAAAAATTTCCTATGTTTCTCTATCTGTATACAGGCTCTGATTCTTTATACTGTCTACATATTGATCGTATTGTTCTTAAAATGAAACTATTTAAATTTTAAGGAAGTTGATACTAATTTAATTCAATTCTGAAAAATTAATATGCACATTCAAACTGATAGACTTTTTGTTATTTTAAAACTCCAGTATGGTAAAATCCTTTTGTAACCCAACCCTGCTGATTTTATAGAAGTATCTTTGTGAATCAGATTTTAGTTCTTCATATCCCTTAATTTATTTTCTTTATTCTACAATTTTACCAAATCATATTGCTTGGTAATTTTGAAGTTGCAGCTTAATACATCGGCAGGGCACCATTTGGACAAGATTGTCCTAAAATATCTGTCCTGCCATGCAAGTAGTTGTCCTGGCAACCAACTCTGTGATCTCCAAAACAAGCTTGCTATAGAACGTTTTAAATGAACAATAAAAAAATAACAAATCTAATTTTACTGCAACCTGCTTCAATGGATACCTTGCATGTTTCCTGTAGCTTTATAGCTTTCCAAAATACAGCTTTATGTGGAGTAGAAAACAAAAACATAATAACAATTAGATCAACAACACAGAAGAAAGACGGTAATCACATTTCTAGAAATAATATACTTCTAAGCAATGAAACCATGCTTATTTAACTACAACAGCAGGTGTGAAACCCTTGGAAGAGTCTGGATAAATGCTGCTTTTAAAGTTTACATTTTAATAAAAGAAGTTACAAAATGTAAGTAAGGGGAAAGTAAAGCTATATATTTCCTACCTACAGTTGCTGAACCTGTTTGACTCTTTTTATTTATTTAATGAATGGCGAATAGCAAAGCTGTTGTGTTGTGTGGGAAACAGTTTGTTTTGTGCTTCCAGTGGCAGCTTTTTGTGCTTAATGACCTTGCAGGTACCTAGTTGGACATGAATTATGCACTAGAGAACACTTATCACTTCAAATAAATAAAGACTTTTCAAGTGTCCAAGTTTTTGAATGCTTTATGACGTGAGCAATGTCCCCCTCAGTTTATAAAGCCTTTGACGAAAATGGGAAGAATTATGTATTTAACAGCAAATGTGTATCATTTTCAACCAACCAACCAACCAACCAGCCAACCAACCAACCAGTCAATCAGAATAGAGCTGGAAGGGACCTTGGAGGACTTCTAGTCCAACCCCATGCTCAAGTAGGAGACACTATATCATTTCAAACAAGTAGCTGTCCAGTCTCTTCTTAAAAACTTCCAGTTATGAAACACCACGATTTCTGAAGGCAAGCTGTTCCACTGGTTAATTGTCCTCACTGTTAGGAAATTTCTCCTTAATTCCAGGCTGCTTCTCTCCTTGATTAATTTCCATCCATTGTTCCTTATTTTGCCTTCTGATGCTTTGGAAAATGCCTCTTCTTTGTGGTAGCCCCTCAAATATTGGAACACTGCTATCATGTCACCCCTAGTCCTTCTGTCAACGTTGAAGTGAGCCTGGACACAGCCATCTTGGAGGCTTCGGCGTTGCCACACAGGAGTGGGAGGGGGGAAATAGTTAGCTGGGGATGTGTAGTCAAAACAATAAAGTTTTCCCCTGGGAACCAAGAGCATTCTCACAGGTGGCTGGCCAGAGGAGGAGCAGGTAAACAGCCAGCCACCTGGATTGGACAGTGTGACCAGTGACTTTGGGGGGGGGGAGGGAAAACCATTTACTTTTAATTAGGTGAAAGCCATGGGAAACCCCAGAGTCGGCTTTCACCAGTCTGTGCCAAAATGATGTATCCAATAAACTGTTCTTTGAGGAACTCAAGTGTCTCGGACTCTGTTTTCTATGGGTACTTTACTTGAAACATTGACACCTTTTTTTCTCTAGACTAGCCATACCCAAATCCTGCAACTGTTTTTTCCCAACAGAAGGATATGTTTGCAAATGATTAGGGAAAGTGGCATTTGGGGGGGGGGGTTAATTATCTGGTTTAGTTCTTTTGTCCACCCAATAGTTCCTTACTGCAAACATCCTACAACAGAAGATGGGCTGTAAAAGAAAGCTGAGAAGAGGGAGCAACCTCACTCTTCTCACCTTTCTTTTAGCAAAGAAATATTTATCTTAAATGTCCAAGCTTTCAGTAGGAATAGAAATGGTGACCTTGGACAATATGGTCATCTTAAATAGGTATACCTATTGCATCACTATTTACCAGAAAAGAAATATATATTTTACATGATAAAGCTCTGATAAGCAGTATATAAAATCTGAGTGCTATTGCTATCCATGTTGTAAGCCGCCCAGAGTCCTTCGGGAATTGGGCAGCTTAAAAATGTAATAATAAATAAATAAATAAAATATATGTCAACATGTACCAGGAAAGAGAACCAGTTTGGCTAGTGGTTAAGGCACCAGACTAGAAACTAGGAGATTGTGAGTTCTAGTTAGGCATGAAAGCCAGCTGGACAACCCTGGGCTAATCACACTCTCTCAGCCCATCCGCCTCACAGAATTGTTGTAGTTGGGAGGAAAATAGAAGGAAGAAGAAGTATTAGGTATCTTCTCTGCCTTGAGTTATAAATACTCTGCCTGTATTTATAAAAAAAAATAAAGATGGGATATAAATTAAACAAAGAGCAGTAGACTTTCACATTCTAGACATTCTCCCTTTTGTCCAGTAAGAACATATTGCAGACTGTGCAAAAGATCCAGAGAGGCATTAACAATATCCTCCTTGAAGCACTGAAGCAGTTGCATCTTCCCAAAGGCTTAGAGAAGGCAGTTTGAAAGCTCTGCTGGTTGTCTGTATCTGAAAGCATAATCAAATCATCTGCTGGAATTGTTGGTTGTGTGACTACAGGTAGTCCTCAACTTACAGCAGTTCATTCAGTGACTGTTCAAAGTTACAACAGCACTGAAAAAAGTGACCTATGACCATTTTTCATATGACCTACAGCATATGACCTCCAGCAGCATCCCCATAGTCACATGGTCAAAATTCAGATGCTTGACAACTGACTCATGTTTATGATGGTTGCAGTGCCTTGGGGGTCATGTGATCAGCTTCTGCAACCTCCTGACAAGCAACATCAATGGGGAAACCAGATCCACTTAACAACCATGTTACTAACTTAACAAATGTGATTCACTTAATCACTTAGCAAGAAAGGTAGTAAAATAGGGCAAAACTCACTTAACAAATTTTTCACTTAGCAATATAAATTTTGGGCTCAATTGCAGTCATAAGTCAAGACTACCTGTATTAAGTACTAAGATTAGATGAATACTACTTTACACTTTCCTAACAACTTCCTCCTTCAAAAACCAACAGAAAAGGCAATCAGCAATCTCTACTTAGCTTGACAATTCAGGTCATCTTTTGGTGAAAGACTTCAAATAATATTACAATTAAAAAAGAGAAAGATATTAATTACATCTGAGGTTGGTAAAATGAGGACCCAGATGGTTGGGGGCAATATGCTGACTCTTTACACTGCTTAGAGAGGGCTGTAAAAGCACTGTGAAGCGGTATACAAGTCTAAGTGCTATTCCTAAATCCATACTGTTAAAACCATGAGCATAGCAAGCCAGAACATAGTTAAAAATCATATTCTACAATGTAATGTTACAATGCAGCAATTCAACAACTGCGCTTCAATGTATATGAGGGAAAAGTGTATATAAAGTTGTAATAAGCATGTATATTTGGAAATGTGCCTTCAAAAATATGCATGAGAATTTATACAAATTTTCACACAGTCTTAAAAACAGTTGCAAACAGATGCAAAAACAGGATGAAGCAAACTTAATTTTAAGAACTGGATGAAACTGGATAGATTTGCCTATATCTAGTTACAAGAAAAATCTTTTCTGAATTTTTCCAAGTTATAAATAGCCTCCATTCAAGGCTTGTCTTGATCATTCTGCTACAGTTAGCTGTGGCTGCAGCCATACAAAAATTCAGCTGTTCTGATCAGTTCAGTTGTAAACCTTTTCTGAGTCTGACCTCTCTTAAAAATTAATCTGTAACTTTCAACTGTCAAATACTATTTCTCAAACCATTTTTGCTTTTACCTTCTTAGGCTGTAAAGTTGGAAGAACATCTAGAAAACTTCCATATTGATGGGCACCTTTCTCCTACCCTTTCTACTGAATAAATAATAATGCAGGGTCCGGTTTCTTTGATGAATAAAACATAACTGTTGACAAGGTATGTCCCAAATCAAAGATGGTAGTGTATATACACTTGTGATTAATTCAGCCTCACTGAGGGCTGTGGACAGAGAAGTGCTACCAACCATCTGTCATTGGGGAAAGTTCTTTTTTGTGATGAAGTCAGCTGCAAAGTAATTGTGAGGAGTTTTTTTCCCCCTTCTTCTTCGACAATTATCTCCTTTCACCGTGAACTTGATTAAAATCCGGCACGGAGCATGCAAACAAGCTTTGTAAATTTGTACTCTGACAAAAGGGAAAGGGAAAATGATCTGCCTGACAAGAAAAAAATACTTGCAGAATGGATAAGAATAGAAGGGAACTCATGCTGAGCCAAATACAAGTATTTACCTGGATGCAGTCTTGTTGATTGATTGCATCAGACAGGGCTTGAATCTAGGACATGAACTTTCTGTCTTTCAGAAATTATCTCCATATCAACTCTTCCCTTTCCCAGATCTAAAGTTGTTATGGAATTTAAACATACTGAGAGTGTTGGTTATGTTCTGACTTGATACAAGGTTGTCATTAAACTGAGCAGAACTAAAAGCACAAGGTATCTAAAGATGGTTGCCTTAATAGAAAACCAAATATTTTCTGAAAATATTTAGGGAGGCCTTTCCCTGACTGACCCTTTCTTTAGGATCATGATGAATGGAGACTAGAAGACAAATAAAAATGTATAAATGAATAATTGTAAAAAAAATAATTTTGGAATTTATCTGCGTGCAAACAAAGGCCCAAAAATTGCTGTTGACCAACTAAGAGTCAAATATCATGTGAAAGCAAGAAAATCGATGTTGGGTTAAAGTTCTCTTCTTATTAGCATTACAGAAATGATTTGTTATTTGCTTTGTTCTGGAATATTTTTTCATCATATTCAAAAGTTCTTATTTAAACCATTCTGTCACTTCAGACTCCTCATATCCCGGAATGTCTGTTGCTAACGGATTCTTTGAGTTCTTGTAAGCTCTCACCTGCATCATCAGTAAACTATCTTGCTATGTTGTTTTCCAATTCTTTTTTTTCCCAATTGTTCTCATTTTTCTAAGAATCAGGTGATTCTTGCTTTTGCATCGTGTATTCACAATATTTAATGTTTAGATTCATTTTTAGTACTCCTGTCTGATTTTACTTCATTGAGTTAGTGCTCAATTATTTTAGTGTCTCACGAGAGCCATTTCATTTTTTTTAATACTTAGGGATATTTTGGTTTGTTTCTTCTTTAACAATGTCACAAATTTCAGGCTAAGGTTCTTATGTCAATTCAAATCTAATCAATTAAATCTATTCTTTACATTCATTGCGTGCGGTTTTTCGATTCTGCATAAGATTGCAACATGGCTAGGGTTACATCATTCTAAAAAGCTTCATTCTAGATAAATTCAAGACAAAACAAATTAAATGGTTGCAGGATGAGACATTTGAGAACTTCTGTAACATTATGAAAAAAAATCTTATCAGGCAAATTAGAGAGTAAAGAGATAAAGTGATTCAGGCAAGTTAGAGATGGGGAGATAGAATGAATTAATAGTTTAATAAGTTAATGGCAGAAGTTCAAGGAAACAATGATTGATAAAATCATGGTTGCCCCCATTGTGAGATTGTGCCGAGTTAAATGTTAAACTACTTCTACATTTCTGCATCTTTGGATATACTTACATTGTATGAAGGATACTAATGTCCTGACTCATTTATTTTCTAATTTAATACACAGTGTGCGTATTGATTAAATACACAGTGTTTGTATTGATTAAATATACAGTTTGTGTATTAATTTTCCTGGACTTTCATTTTGTTGAGCAAACACTAGTGAAGGCTGTTACTTCTATTACTAAATAATATGTAAATATTACTTCCATTATTAGAGGCTCTATATTTTTAAATTCTATTTCCTCAGAACTAGAAGTAGGGAAGATTGCTCTGTAACTCTACTGTTTCTCAGAATTTCCCAGCCTGTGGCTAGGGAAGTCTGAGAATTGAAGTCCACACCTCTTCAAGTTGCCAAGTTTGAAAAACATTGCCATAATGCTTAAGAGCATACAATTAAAATGAGACAAAAGATCATTTGGATAATAATGGTAGAATATACTTTTTATTTTATTTTATGGAAGACCCTGTTTTGAAAATTGTCATTAGTTGCTGCAAAGAAAGCTTATTCTGAAACCCAGGACAACTGCTAAGGCTGGTCAGCCACCATATCTAATTGTGGAAACATAACAGTGCCTTGTCTCATGGTCAAACTGAGAGTTGACCAGTGGCTGCCTTAGAATATGAAAACATGGTTTGAAGTGAGTTTGTAAATCATAATCTAATAACAATGGAACTGAAAAGAAAAAAGGAAAAGAGCTGAAACCTATTTAGATGCTACTGTACCTAAACAACAAGTTGTGTTAAACTACAAGTCTAAACTACATTAAGTACATGGTTGGATGAGATACAAGAGAAAGTGTTCTCCCTTCCCTTCCCTTAGTTGTCAGCTAATTTTAACAAAAAGAGTATGTTTGCTTTGCTCCCATAAAAAGTGTAACAAGTAAAAAAACAATGCATTTATTGACACAAAGCATAATTAACTTATATAATTCAGTGTCACTGCCACACATTTAGTTCAGATGGTTTGTGAGAGGGCTAGACAAATTCTTGAAGGCCGGATCATCAATGAATTAATTGCATGACAATATAAAACTCCATTTTCAGATTGGTATAGAGCTGAATGCCAGTTGCTGGCAAAATAAATAAATAAAATAAAATAAAATAGGAGGCAGGGCTTCCAGAAGCAGCTTTTTAGGTCAGCAGCTTCTTTGAAAGTTCTTAGGTTCAACCCTTGTCTTATAATATGGAAACTAGGGTTGAGGTTATCTGGCATTGTCCACCCAGTTGGAATTTTATAGCCTGCAAACACCACTAAGGCACAGCTGCTGAATGGGACATGAGAGGTGTTTTGTATATTTGATTAGGAAGTTTCAGTTACACTGAGGGAGTTACATGCTGCTTTAGTTACATAAAACGAGAGCTGGACATCTGGCTGATCTTTTTATGTTTTCTTTCTTTCTTTCTTCTGAATTGATATATGGAAGAAATTTATTACTCATGAGTTGGGACAAGGTGACTCACACTGACTGAATGAAGTAGTGAAATCCTTTGTAAACATCCTTTTGTCAGAACCACCCAGAGGTTTTTCAAGGCCTCGGGCAAAACTAAAAAGTTGACTTATTGTGCTTGTATTCTACTCTTCTGCCATATAATCAGTGTCAATGTATATCCCCACATGCTTATGGCTTCTCACAAAGGAACTTGGAATTGATAGTTCACTGAAACTGCTGAGCATTCTTTATTGGGTCTTTTGTAGCACTGTGTCTCCTCACAGTGCTATAATTCTGAAGTTCCTTAGAAAGAAGACATGATTATTAAAGTAGCTTATCTGGTAGCCTAGGTATGTTTGTCTTGTACCTTGGGAGTGTTTGTACATTGAAGCTGGATTCAGACAGAACAATTCAGAGTTAGGAAAGGCCATACCTTGACTCCCAGGCTTTAGACTCTGTGCTAAACCAAGAAAGGGCAGGATTAAAAGGGAATAGAGGGAGTGGATCTTAGTCTGTGATGCCCGATTGGAGCAGATTCTTATCAGAGGTGGATCAAACTTCAGTCTTGCCTGCAGCTGCTTATACAATACTGGCACAGATCTCACAAGCTATTCCCTATCTTGGATTTATTTTGCATGAGTAGAGCAATTTACCATGAATTTATCCACAACATATATTCTTTGTTCTACCCTGCAGCAATGCAGACTCTAATGACATGTCTTCGAAACAGGAAGATGAATCTCAAGGCAGCATGGAAAGAAACCTGCCCGTAGCTATCTCCAAAGCTTGTCTTCGCTTGTCTTTCTTTCTGTATAATCATTATTAAAGAAATGAGAGGTTTGAAATTGTTCTCCGTGGTGGGCCAGGTAAAATGTTATCTGAGGTC
Source organism: Boaedon fuliginosus (assembly GCA_027560395.1). Lineage (NCBI taxonomy): Eukaryota > Metazoa > Chordata > Lepidosauria > Squamata > Lamprophiidae > Boaedon > Boaedon fuliginosus. Next base: position 179,609 of record JANHGC010002783.1, on the reverse strand, counting down.
AACAGTCAATGTCTTTCAAAACCCCTACTAGTATTTTGTGTCTGTGGAAAAGAGCTTTAGGAACTCCTGTTATCATGGAAAAGTTACTAGAGTAACAGAAGCTGATCTTCATGGTTTGTCCTGATATTGATTTTATTGGCCCAGATTCTCCCAGGCTTACTCCTTCTGAAAGTTCTGACACAGTTTTTGGCTAAAAAGGAATCCTGTGAAAAATGCACTGAAAACACTTTAATTTGAGCAAAAAGACACAGTATACATCAAACTATAAATTTGTGTGCCTTTTTTTTGTTTACAAAAAATGACAATGGCAGTGGCAAAAGCAGGAACTGACTCAGCCTTTCCTAAATTGTAGGGTCAGCCTATAGACCAATCTTCCCAATTTGGGACATGTGTGTTAGTCCAGTGTCTGTGAAGAGAACTGGATTGAGGAAAATTAAGTAATTAATCAGAAACAAGGACTGCAGTAAATGAATAATGAATTAGTGATTCTCTGAAGGGCAAAAAAACAACAACAACACTTTGCCTATCCAGTGTCTGTCTGCAATTAAGTTCAAATAGCACCAGAAATATGCAAATTTCTGAGTTCTGAGTTCAGAAGCGTTTACATGTTAAGAAGGAAAGAAAGAAAAAAGGAAGGAAGGAAAGAAGGAAAGAGAAAGAAAAAGAAAGAAAGAAAAAGAAAGAAAGAGAGGAAAGAAAAAGAGGTTTTTATATTCCCTGAACTCTTATGTGCTCTGGTAATGTAGGTTTCTGGAACATAGGGAGACTGTCAGCATTCAGCATGCCAGCTAGTTGCAGAGATGCTAACTCCACCCCATTAAGGGGAAGATGGGATCAGCCAAAAGGCATCACAGTGCAAGTGGAATGATTGAGCATTCTTCCCTTGTAATAGCATGCCTTGTAATGTGGGGAAACTATTTTAGAAGACTGTGCAAGACAAATAAGAAAACTTGCAGAGACTAAAGGTCTCAGTCACCACAGTTTATGATTGGTAAATGGCTCCATTGTTTCCAGGAAGAGAGACAACCAACACTCCTGGGTGCCTGCAGTGCTTCAAGGGGGACAATGGGGAAAAAAAAGAATACTGGATTAGGGAGTCCCTCGTTTTGATCCAGCATGGCTCTTTTTATGATCCTTCTTTCTTTTTTAGGCCATCACCTAAATCAAAACCAAGTCTGAGAGATTAAAAATAAATCTTCTTGTCTTCTTGTGTTCATTATACCAACCTAGTTTTAACATTTTGGAGAAGATGATGGTTTCTCTACCCTTTAAATAACTCTCCCCCTCCCCATTCAGCTGTCTCTTTCATTCCAGCAGGTCAGACCTGTGGCTCTTTTTGCAACCTGACCCCGTGTTCCCCTCTACTTATCCAGCTGTCCCTCCTTCAATTCTCTTCACTGGATCCAGGCAAAATCACTCTGATGGATTCTTTATGCCTGTCACCACACAAGAGGAAGGGCAGGGAGGCTAAAGGGCAGGATATTTTAAACAAGTTTCAAAAAAGGAATCTTCAAGCTCTAATGAAATATGAAATCTACTTGGGCTGGGGGCAAAATCAAAATAATAATTTGTGAGTGTGTGATAATGATAAGCCAATATTTCAAGTTGGAAATAGTAGTTTTTAAATGTTCTCAGTGAATGTTGCCTTCTCGAGGGATTTGCTATCATCACCTAATAGAATTTTGCTATTAAAATTTTCAAGTATTCAAGTATTCAATTTAAATATTCCTTCATTCAATAGATATTCTTGCTCCTAAACTCTCTGATAGAAAATCCCAATTTTGATTGATGATGATGATGATGCAATAAAACTCTCCCAAATGCAAGCACTGAAAATTCTGGCAAAGTATTGTAAAGATGAGCATGTCTATTACGGTAAAACCCAAATCTTACTTTTTCAAATAGTAAACAGAAATACAAATCATTGATTAAAAATAACACAACTGAACAAATTGACCATAAATGTCTAAGAGTTGTCTTTCAAAATAAAAGTCTAAGAAAAGCAGAGGGAACATCTCGCCTCCAGAGGTGAGGCAAGTCTACGGGCCTTCTAGAAGAATGTGAAGCATTGGGGATCTTTCAGTGGCATGAAACTCTAGGGGTGGTTGTGGCTTGAAGGTGTTCCCTCTGCTTTTCTAACTTTGCTTTTACCTCTGTTTGTAACTCAACCTAAACAGACAATCTCTTTTTTTATACAGTTTTGTTATTTTTATCTGAAAAATGCCCAGAGTTACTTAAATAGTGAGATGGGTGATGTATAAATTTAACAGATAAATAAATAAATTGTAAACTAGAGTTACGTAAACTAGCCATGTTGTTTCAAAAGTACAAAAAAAGAACCAAGGCCTTCTTAAGATTCTACACAATGCAATGAGTTCCATTTTGCCTGGCTGCAATTAACCATTTTTGGACCAAATCAATTGCACAACAGATGTATGGGATTCAAATACCTCCCCCACTCATTTTACAATCTATCAATGTGTCCAATTGAATTTCCATAGGACCATTATAGGTTCCCTAAGATGCATGGCCAATCCAACTAGGCTAGAAACAAAATGTCTGGTTCTGAGTCTTAAGATCCAGAATATTGGTTAACTTCTGTTTTGTGACTTGTGATGGAGATGCTCGTTTCCATCTCCCCTCCCAAGTTTTTACAGCCTAGCCAATACAGTAGCTAAGACCATCATGTGCCTGGTACTTGAACTGGATAAGATGAAGTGGGAGTGATGTGCTGAAAAGAAAGCAGTTGTTAAACATATGGCCAGCCAGACAAGCCTTCTTGCAGCAACATGCCTATTTTAGAAGTTCCTTCTGTTTTTTTTAAACATACTTTGCTATGCAGAAGTTGGAGCTCAGTTAGGTACGTAGATGATTATTCCATGTTGCTTTAAGTTGCCTTTTTTGAGCTTTGGTCTATTACAAATATTAGTATTAATTTGATTGAGCAAGAAAGCTAATATTTCTTTCAATAGAGGAAAAGATGATAGATGTGTGTATGTGTGTGAGAGAGGGAAGGAGAGAGAGAGGGAGAGGGAGGGAGGGAGAGAGAGAGAGAGAGAGAGCAGGGTTGAACTGTGGAGTCCTTGGTGCTGCTCAGGTATTTATTTAATGCCACCCTTAGCCATGTCTAAGTAATGTATAATCAAAAACATCAGTACAGAATAACACAGTAATTGTTGACAAATATGTTGCTTGATTTTGCTAGGTGAGAAGAGTTTCATTGGCAGGGCATTATTAGTAGTCCATTGCATTGTTATTATAGACTCCTCTGCTTCAAGCAATATGTTATAGAATTTCTTTTTATCATTTTTTTCAATCAGCAAGGAAGAACGTTAAGGTTAGGATCTCTCTTTGTTAAACACTGGAGTTGTAGGACAGATGCCAAGTAAAAGCATCTCCTTAGAAAATAGTGGCAGAAGCAAATTCCAAACTAGCAGTGTTGTTGTTTTGAAATCTCCAGTCTTTCACCTTTGGGTTCAGCCTTGACACAACCAATATATTACAGCTACATTTTTAAAATCTACTACACCATTTAGTAGAGAAATCCACTGACATAGGGTACATTTTATTTATTTTTTATTTAAATTTATTGTTTTATCATAGAGAATAAAATACAGAACCATAAAACAAAGAAAATGAAACAAAGCAAAATGTATGTCATAGGACTTTATTGATGATAAATCCAATTTAAACATCAGACTATGTGATGAACTATAACAATAATAAAAAATAATAACCACCTTGCTTGGAATTGCCTGTGTCCTCAGGCACTTGGCTAGGACTTGAATTATTAAGTTTTCAACAGTCTTAGACTGTGAATTTACTGTGGATTACTAATAATTTATTAAATAATTTATTAAACTTGTATGTCACCCTGGACAGCTCACCACTACCAAAAAAGTCATAATAAAATCAATAAAACATAAAAGGTAAAGAATGATGAAGTGACTGTCGGAAGCCAAATACTTCCTGGGAATTTAATAATATATAATACATTAGAATTAAAATTAAGGGGGTAAATTGGCTGCATGCAAAAAAGGTACCAGAATTTTTTTAAAAAATTAAAAATTAAAAAGGCCCTCTGCTCTCATAAAAGGATTAGTGGACACCTTTATTAGAGCAAGCACACAAAACAGCAGTTTTTCATTATAGAAAATGAGTCAAGGAAATAAAGTATAGCTAATTCAGTCCCTCAGGCAGACATTAAAACATGTTAATGCAAATCCTTGGAAGTTATCAGAGGTGATTTTATCACTTTTTGAATGTGTTTCTGAGCTTTAAAGGAGGCTTAAATAATTGTTACTGAAATAAAGAAAATGAGCGCAATCATTATGTAGTTTAAGAAGGTTATACATAATTTTCTCTTTTATGATAGTTTTTCAGGCTTTCTACTATTTTACTCTATTTTTTCCACATAAATTCCCCCTACTGACTAATTTTGTTTTCTAAACTGCTACATTGATTTTGTATCTTACTTTTTAAAAAACTTAGTTTTCTAGACAAGGCGTTGATTCTGGGAGAGGTGGAACAAAAGTGAATAAGAGCAGCAGCTATAGAAAAGGACTCATTTAAAATGATGGTGGTTGGTGTTAGAAGACCTAAAGGACCAGGTTAGGGGCAGATTGTCATGGAGAAAAATCTATCTATGTGGTCAGAGTTGACAATGATTTGATGTCACATAATCAATCAATCAAAGATTCCAGTTTTCTTTCAGGAGCTAAGGCAACATACATAATACACACTCCTCCCATTTTTCAATGCAATAGTTGTGTGAGGTAGATTGGACCAGAAATAAATTGCTGGCATAAAGTCATCTTGTTGAGTTTCCAAAGCTGATGGAAGGCTTGAACCAGGAGCTCAAGATAGTAGTGGATATCCAGTGTTTATAAATAAATGCTGGGTTTTCTTTCAACTTTCCTGCAGACTACCCATCCATTTAAAACATTAACACACTGCAACGCTATGTGAGAAATACCTTGAGAAATGGGGCAAAGAAATGCTGCCTGGAGAATGTTCAGATAAGAGAGGGCATCGCCCGCAGTTGCATAATGGGTGGAGAAAAAGTCTCAGAAGGGACCCAGCCTAGCTTCTCAAACTGCAAAGGGGACAGTGAGAGATTTGTCCTTTCAGATTTGTAAGTTTCTTAGAATAAAGTAGAATTAGCTCATCTGATTATATTTCCTGTCTGATCTATTTGAGAAAGCTGACACATTTGTATTTATTTACTTAGGTGTTCGTAGGTGATTCTGAATATCTGATTCTCCCCAATACCACCTCCCAATTCTTTTAAACACTTGCACTCATGTGGAGATTAGACAAGGTTGTAATTCACTGTCCCACATGATTGAGGAAGGTAACCAATCAGAGTTGAGTTCATATATTCAAATTATCTTTCAAAAGAGGATTTATTATACCCTTCCAATAGTATACCTATCTTCATTTTAAAATCTAATATTCTTCACTGTGCTCAAAATTAATTTGAAAGGGCTAAATTAATCAAACCAGTAACTTTGTTGGCTAGTGCAATATTTTCTTGCTCCATTTAAGGTTTCCTACGTGATTATCTTGAAGCAATTCCCAATTGCCTTGTGCCTCAGTTCCTCCATTTGTTGCATGCATTTACATGAGTCTGGCATTATTAGTTTAAAGGTCAAAGGAAAATGACTAACAGCCTAAACAGAAAACAATGTGAAGTCCAAAAAATGTTTTTGGGGTGTAATATATGTGTCCGTTCTGTTTCTTAGAGCTATTACTGGGCCAAATACAATGTAAAAGGAAATGTTCTTTCATCTAATATTAACAATTAGAGTTGGGGGGTGGAGGGAAGCCCATTGACCTTAACACGAACAGAACTCAAATGAGTAATAATTTCCTCCTATTTTAGGAAAGCCTTCAATAAATCTATTGTTTTTCAGTTTCATGAGGTTAGGCTGGGTTTCTGGGAAAGCTGATACTGCTTATCAGCTTAATGCCCACCTATTATGATTTCATGAATAGCATCCTCAGCCTTGCTCCTATTTGAGATAGAATTGATAGGGCTCTGGGAGAGGGAGTAGAATGTGGAGCTTTCTCAAGCTAGCAAAGAGAGAACAAGGGCTGGTTCACACAACTGGGAATTCAATGTAACCCTGCAGTTCATATAATGGAAGTTGGAATTCAAAGCAACCAGACTGCTCTGGTTTAAGAAGGCTGGTCCTCTCTTTGCTCATGCCAGGAAAGGAGTCCCTGAAGATTTTTCTCCGCTAGTCATGGCTGACTGTAGAGGTGGCGCTCATCTCCATTTCAAGGCCATTGGGCCAGCACTGTCAAAGACATTTCTGTGGTAATGTGGCCAGCAGGAGTGCTCCCTATTTATCTACTCACATTTACATGCATTTGAACGGATAGGTGGGCAGGAGGTAGGCGAAGATAAGTGCTCACTCTGTCGCATGATGTCAGATCTCTAGCCTGGGCTGTTGGCTTCCCAGATGACAAACCCTGCATCTTAACCACTGAGCCATCGTACCCCCCCTTTTTTTTCTCATGCCAGGGCCATATTTTATTCAGAGTGATGGATGGGAGAGATATTACAGATCATCAGATGCGGTCCTGAGAAGACTCAAGTAGATTTCTGATCTCCCTGCTTCCCCTTCCTAGTTTATCTCACACAATGGCAAAACATTCCTGCAGGAAGAATAAAATTCCAAAATTTTCTTTTTAGATGCCACGATGTACTGCCTTTTTCTCCATTCAGCATTCCTTCAGAAATATGCCAGCAACCATAGACTCACAGTAACGTGGGAACAACTTCCTGGTAGTTCAGACCTGCACATTATATTATTTCCATCATTTTGTCATCTGACTTGATCAGAAGCATTCAGTTCAGAATGAGATGTTCTTTCTGACTGCTCTTTAGGGTTAAATTGTTCCCCTGATTGTGCAGAACAAAATATTATTTTTGATGTCCATATCAGTCTGATAGATTCTTCTCAGTAAACACATACTTCTTAATGATATTGCTCAGCGTCAAGGTTTTCAGGAAGTTCAAATCACGCATAATACATCTACATACTGTTCTGAAGCTAGTTACACAAATTGTATTATGTACAGAGAAGGAAAGCCACAACACTAATGCCATGTGGCTCAAACAGACCTTGACAACATTTAGCAAATCACACTCAAATGCCACCTATTACAACATGATGGCTGGAAAGAGGACTCCAGTTCCACTCCATAGGTCTTGCCTTGTACTACTCTAAATGATCATAATAAGAATTTTGCAACTTTAAGCAGTGATGCTTGTTTTCCTCTCTGTTTTTCTTCAGTTTTATTTTGTTAAAGATACTTTACGCTAAGTTAATCCATCAAATCAAGTGTACAGTAATGTGATTTGTTTCATTCTGGCTTCTTATGAATGAAGGATCCAGAATCTGACTTATTCATCAAGCAATGACTAGCAGAAGTCATGGTTTATCTTTTTCCTCAGTTTTAAAAACAATTCTTTTTAGTTTGAGCATGATTTTATTTATTTAAGAAAATTTATATAGCTGTCCATCTCGCCATCAGTGATTTTGGGTGGCTTACGGAGATAGAAACACAATAAAAATCAATGCATCCCTGGTGACAACGATCAGTCAATCATCAGTCAAACCCATCCCACTCTAGGTTCCCCAGGCCCATTGGCAAAAAACCAGATCTTCAGGGCCTTGCAAAAGTTTGTCAAAGTGAAGGTCAATATTATTTTTGTGGGAATGATATTCTGCAGGGAGGGAGCTAGCTCAGAGATGGCCCTTCTTCTTGTTTCACTAGATGTACTGCCTTAGGAGAGGGGATTCGCAACATTCTTGCATCCCCGCTCTGGTAGGTCAGGTAGATGTGACCAGGAGAAATAACCTGGTCACAAGCCATGTAGGGCTTTAAAGATGACACTTTGAATTAAGACCCAAAAGCAAATAAGCAGTGAACAAAGCTCCTGCAGGGTAGATTTTATTTATTTATTTGATTTATATCCCGTCTCTCTTCACCCAATTGGGGAACTCGAGGCAGCAACTCGAGATGACATGTGTGCACACCTAGGCCTGCACAAAACCATATGGCCAAATATGTTTTGAACCAGATGCTTTTCAAGGGCAGCTCCATGTACAACATGTTGCAATAGCCAAGAAAGCAGGTGACTAGGGCATGAGTAATTTTGACCAAGGATTGGTAGTCCAAGAAAGAGCATAACTGGCACACAAGCTGCACTTGTACAAAGACTCTCCTGGACATGACTGCCATCTGCTCCTTGAGCAGAAGTCATGAGTATTTATTTATTTATT
>JANHGC010002783.1:103933-116503 GCA_027560395.1 Boaedon fuliginosus | reverse complement strand
ATATCCGCCGCGCAGCTGTTCTGTCAGAGTGCTTGCAGAACCGCACTGAAATTTCCGAGTCGATCGCGCGCAGCGCGCTTTTGACAGCCATTCAGAAACCGCACCCACGAAGCGGGTAACCAGTGAACCAGGAGAAATCCACCCCTGTATAGAGCATATACAAACTAACATCCCTCCCAGACTGTTTTATAGATATAGATTTATATCAAGTAAATATAGCTCCACTTAAACTCCATGAAGTCTATTTGTTCACCTTGTGTACTTTAAAAAAGATGACAATTTGCTGTTTCATTTTGATACTAAAGAGTATTGATAATATAGGGCATAGTGGTCAACTGGTTAAAATGCTGGGCTTGTCAACCAGAAGCTTGGCAGTTTGACCTCTAGCTCATGCCCAACTAACAGTTTGAAAGCATGTAAATGCAAGTAGATAAATAAGTACTATTTCGGTGGAAAGGTAAAAGTGTTCTGAGGATATTGGTAGGTACTCATGATTACAGTATGTATGTACTCGTGACCCACATGACTACAGAAATGCTTTCAGATAACGCTGGTTCTCTCTGCTGGGAAATGGAGATGAGTACCACTCCCTAGAGTTGGACATGACTGGGCAGGGGAAACCTGTATCTTTACTTTATTAGGAATAAATGCACTCATCAGGGCCTGATGATATGAATGTATTGAAATACTGCAAAATTAAGAAGAAACTATTCAATGTCACCTTATAGAAATAATATTGCAGGAATTTTATGAATTATTTTTATGAATTTAAGTGATGATTGTATATGCCAGTGATGGCGAACCTATGGCACCTGTGCCCAAAGTGGCAAGCGGAACCATGTTGGCTGGCACGCAAGCCGTCACCCAGCCAGCTTCACTGTGCATGTATGTGCTTACCCCCCCTCTCCCGCACCCCGGTGTTTCTAGAACCAAAAAACAGCTGAGGCACAGCAGAGCCAAAAAACAGCTGATCGGCTCTGCCATGCTGATCAGCTAAGCTTCAAACACCCAAACCAGTTGTTAAATTTAGCTGCAGGTTTGGGTGAACAGGTTGTTAAATTTAGCTACTGCTTTGGGCGAACCAGCAACTAAATTTAACAACCCTTTCAGGCGTTTGAAGCTTAGCTGATCGGCGTGGCAGCGCCAATCAGCTGTTTTTTGGCTCTGCCGCACCTCATCTGTTTTTTTGGGCCTAGAAACCCCGGTGTCATGCACGCATGCGCGGGGCTGGGCACATGGGGGGGGGCATGTGGGCTCTTTCAGCATGTGATGACAAAAAAGTTCGCCATCCTGGCTTCTTAGAACCTGGCTTCAGGAAATACTGGGGGTAAAAATTGAACTAAAACCAGAGATTTACCTACTTGGAATTATACCAGAAAGGTTTAAAGCAGCAGATACACACCTGTTGGTAAAAATAGTAACAGCAGCTAGATTAGCCTTTGCCCAAAATTGGAAGAAGAAAAACCTGCCTACAGGTAGAATTCTGATAAACAAGGTTTTAGAGTGCACAGAATTGGATAAACTTACCATGACATTAAAAAATAGAGGGGAATCGGAATTCTACAAAAGTTGGGAAAGATGGTATGTTTGGTTAGGAGGAGAGAAATAAATATAGGAAGCTAAGAACCGAAGTAATGGAAAAAGAAAGTATAAATAAAGAGTTTGTATAGAGCTTAGTAAAAATTGAATGTTAAGATTTGATGAAAAGAAGAAATTAACATGTCGAATCGTAATTATTGCATAGATAAGTGTAAATATTTGATATACTGTCTTATTGTTTTGTTGTCTTTTTTATGTTTTAAATAATAAAAATTATTAAAAAGAAAAAAGAAAATTTGGACTCAATTGTGCTTGTAAATCAAGGACTTCCTGAAGTATGGTAGCAACTGCCAGGCAGAATCAAATTAGGATTATAGAAATGTATAAATCGATTTGCCAAACGTCTGTCTCATACAAAAAGAGAAAATATATATCATTACCAAGCAGGAATTGAACATACTGCTAGTTAATTTGTTTTTCTTTGAGACTAAGATAAATCAGATTGCATATTTGATTTCTCATTTACCATTGCAACAACACCATGACTTTTGGCCAATGCAACTGCAACCCATCAGACTGAAAAATTAGCTAGATCAGACTAAGTAAAGTGACTGCACAGCCCAAAATATTTACCACATGAAATAGACAAGCAAATACTATTATCGTCTTCTCCAGTTCTGCTGCATAAAGGCAGTTTAGTTATTTTAGTTCTTGGGGATAAACAACAAATATCACAAGACTCCACAAACAGCCATCATTCTCACAGTAAATATACAGTAACAATAAACCAAATACCTGTTACTCTTTCAGGAAATCTAAAAATGTGTTGTTGCAACACTCTCCCTAAAGATAGGATAGAATCAAAACATATGAAAATCTCAGAGTTGATCTGGGCAAGGAAGAAAACCTTCTTAGTGACCTAAACCATCCACCTAAAACTACAAAGGGAAAGGAGTCTTAACCTGCAAAGAGGGGAATCCGTTTTGCACCCCAATGTGGTTTTTTTAATACCTTAGTGAATAATTTTCATTTTATGGGGTACTGAATTGGCAGGCAAAAAAATTCTACTCTTACAGTCTGCCAAACAGGCCCTCATGCCAGATGACAAACTGCCAGCTCAGACATTTGAAACAAATGTTTGAAGAATCTTCTTGAGAGAGCTGCTTCCTTGAGCACCTAACAGAAGAAATTCCCAAACTCCAGCCATCTCTTTTCAGGTGGAAGAGTTTTTATTCTTGTGAAAGCAGACATCAGATCACATGGCAAAAAGGAACAAAAAGTTGTGTGCCAAGAAAGGGATTGGGGAGCAGAAAAAGAAAGCTAAGATCTCCATCCAAAGGCTTCTTAAAATGGAATTTCCAGCTAACAATCAAAGAGGAAATTTGGTTAGAGGCCAGCCTTTTCTCTAGAGAAGAAGGAAAAGAAAAGAAAACTAAGTACTGCATTAGACTTCAAAGTTTGAAATGTTATTTGTGTTACTTTCTTATTTGTGGTATTGACGCTTTACATTGTTCTATAAGCTGTGTGTTTTGGTAACTCACGTAATAGCAAAATTTTAAATTAATGTTGGACCAACATCATATTGTTATTGTGTCTGCCCAGAACATACATACATACATACATACATACATACATACATACATACATACATACATACAATTTATGATTTTACAATATTGCCTTTACCACTGTTTTGAATGTTTTGTATATAAGTACTGAAAGCTGAAAAGGGATTTTTACATTGTCTTTCTGACTGTGTCTCTGTCTGTCTGTCTGTCTCTCTCTCTCTCTCAATCTAGCTATCTGTTTATCTATCTCTTTTTCTCTGTTTTTTTAGAAAAATAAACTTTGAATCTATTTATCTCTGGTGAAATTACTCTATTTCCCAAAAGGAGGAATGTCTGATCTCCCCAATTACAGACTTCAGTTCATAGGGGTTACACAATTTATTTCAGTTATTCTCATTTTTTCCCCATTTAAATTGTCCCCAAGTGACCTAGGACATGGTAACCTTACTTTTCTCACATGCTGGAGTTAGAGGTAGGACACTGGATGTGTGCCGGAGGGTAATCATGCACTGTATGAGAGTTTATAAAGGTGGAAATCTTGCAATATCAGTTGAATAGATAAAAATGGAGTCTGAAGAGGGAGCAGGTGGAGAAGCATCATCTTTTCTCCAAAGAACAAGATGCCCATTATTACAATGTTATAACAAAGCAGGAAAAAAAGTTATGCTCCTTTCCCCTCTAAGTCAGGAAAGAGAGGTGGCTTCTTAACCATCCAGGCACAGAAGAAGGAAGATGGTATGGGAAGTACAGATAAGCTATCAATCATGCACGCCAACAAAGATCATTACTAAAGCTGAAAATAAAAAGGCCAAAACCCCAAACACAAACAACTTTGGACTATTAGCACTTCAAGGACTGGAATTTAATTTTATATGAAATTTAAAAATAAAATAACATTTTAATTTGTAATTCCAGAATTTAAATACTAAATCTGTGGAATGAAGATTTGGTATATTCTATTGGGCAAAACGGTGAATCCAGGCTTTAAGATTGAAATTAATTCTTCAGAAATTATTATTTCCTGTTTATTCCTGTTTCCTATTAAAATAAGTAAAACTTTGTGAAGAAATATCATAGCTACGCTTTGAAATGTGATATTAAACTATATTTCTCCACATTTAATTTGTTATCTCATGAACAGCTTTTACTGTATCAAGACCAAGGAGACAGCAACTTGACCTAAAAGGAAGGAAACATTCTCTCATTATCTTAATGAATGGATCCAATATAAGAGTTTTTTATCATTTTCTTAAAACTTTTCAAACTTTTCCATGAATTTATGAAATTATTATATGATTCTTTTTACCTCTGTTAATTATGCTTCTTTTGTCACATTTAGTTTATTTTGATCACTATAATGAGTTTAGGTTTCCTTTCTCTACTGTATAATCACTTTCTTCTTGTTGGTGGTCATGTGGATTTTTGTCTTTTACTGGTAACAATGAAAAAGGGAAAAAAACAAAGAAAAATTGTCATTCAAATTAATTCTTTTTTTGTTTGTTTGTTTCATGTCCTTTCTTGTTTTTATTGTTGCAAAAAAAATATTTCTTTTGTTACTCTAAAAAAAACATTATCCACACATCAGACTTAGTGCTGCAAGGTGTTGTACATAATATAAATTCAATGATCAATACATTTCTATATTTTAAACTGTAACAATTCCACTTGTCATATATTCTTACTATTGCCTATCCTTATCTAATTAGCAAACCAATATAATCATAAAACTTTATGTCATTGCATATTCTTTTCTTTCTTCAATCAGTTCCCCTAATTCTGTTTTCCAACCAATTATAAAACACATACCATATCCTATAGTATTCAGTATCTTCCTGTTCTCTGATCATTAATGTTGATCTATTCATTTCTGTACATTCTAGTATTTTATTTATTACCATGTCCTCATTACATATTGTTAATCCCTTCCATTGATGCGCAAATACAATCCTAGCTGCTGTTAACACATGAACCATTAAATACGTAACTTCTTTACTATATGTTCTGGGTATTCCCAGTAGAAATATTTCAGGTTTCATCTCTATATATTGTAGTGTCATTTTTTTCTAGCCATTGTCGTATCTTCAACCAATACTTTTTCACGTCCTCACATGTCCACCACATATGGTAATATGATCCAGGTTCTTGCTGACATTTCCAACGTTTTGTAGATTTATTTTTAAACATTTTTGCCAATCTAACTGGATCAAAATGCCATCTATAAAACATTTTATACAAATTCTCTCTATATGCTGTTGAAATTGTCAATGAATAATTTCTCCCCCACAATTCTTCCCATTTCTCTAATTCTATAGTACAACCAAAATTTTTTGCCCAACTAACAATCTTAGTTTAACCCTTGGTTTCTTGCCTTGCCAAATATATTTATTTATTTATCTATTTATCTATTTATTTATTTGTTTTATTGGGTTTATATGCTGCCCTTCTCCCTGAGGACTCAGGGTGGCTCACAAGCAATAAAAACAACAATACAATACAAAATTTTAAAACCATATTAAATTTCATAAACCCAATAAATAATTTAAAAGTGGGAGAACAGATTTAAAATTGGGATCAAATTAGACAAATTATTAAAACTAATGGTGGGCTCATCCTAGACCTGCTCGTTGGAAAAGGCAGGTCTTCAGGGCATGGTGGAAGGATCGCAGGTCGGGAATTGTCTGAAGCCCCGGGGGCAAACCATTCCAGAGGGTGGGTGCTCCCACAGAGAAGGCTCCCCATTCTCTCCCCATTCCTTAGCCCTGTAAAATGGAAAAAAACAAAAGGAGATTTCTTCCAACAACTGGTTCTCTGAACTGCTCAGAAAGTTAACAACCCGTTCCTGCAAATATGTGCAAACTGGTTGAAACCCACCACTGATGCTAACCAAATAAAACAGCACTCTTATCTAGTTAAGCGATGTGTGAATATAATCATAATTTGAAATCAAATGGTTTCAGCTCAATGTTTGTGAAACATGACTAAAAATCAAGTCTCCATTGAATTGAGCTTGATTCCTGGTGACTTTGTGGACACATGCATGCCATTTTCTTGGCCATTGTCGTTGCCTTCTTTTGGGGAGATTTTTATTTTTTATTTCCCAGTCTAACCTACAACGTCACTGTTCCCGATAATCTCCCATTCAAATATCAACCAGGCTCGCAATCTCAGATAAGCCCAGCCAAACATTTCCGTTTGCTAAATCTCTTAAACATTCCAGCACTATTTCTCCACCAAGATAGCTTTTGTTTTGTTCTTTGCTAACCACCCTGAGGCAAAGTGATCTGGGGAATTTCTATTCATATCTGTTGTTTTTATAATATTGTCCTTTTTTGGGTGCTATTTCTGGGTATCATTTCAGATCTGTGTTTATTGGGAGAGGAGCAGTGGATTGAAAAGTTTATCTAGTATGATTGCATATTGAGACTGCTGGCTTTTTAATAAAGGGAGATATTATTAGCCAAAGATTTTTCATAATCAAGAAGTGATTTAGTGATTAGATAATACTTAAAGCTTCTTATTAATTAAGCATAAGAAGCACATATCACATACATGGCCACATACATCAGTGCCAATGCAGCTTCAAAACTATAAAATAAATTGCAAATCAAGGGAATTTTGTAATTCAAAGGGATAGAATTGCAACGTTATTGGATTAAAAATCAAACTTCCTAACCCAACTTTCTTTGCTTAGTCACCTGTATGTAACTGAATCTCTGATGGACATTTTAGTACATTTTTTCATGACTAATTGAATTAGCAATTGATTTGTATAATGTGACCTTCTTGAAAGATGAAAGCATAATCAGCAACCCACCAGGGGATTTGGATTACTCAAAGTTCAGAGCACTGGAATAGAACACAGAATCCTGGCTATTTTTCTGCATGCATGCTTGTCTGTTCAGTTGCAAGGAAGACTGAACAAACACAATTCTAGGGTATTTTTGTGAAACTATCAGAAATGCCCAAATGTCTTCTTTTTCCAGCTATGTCTGGTATAATGTAGCTATAGTAGTAATTAAGATGTTGGAATAAGACTAGGAAAATTGAAATGCAGCTATGGAAGCCTACTGAATGGTCTATGTGCTATCCTTTAACTCAACCCATCCTATAGAATTTTTGTGGTAAAAAATGAAAGAAAGGAGGGGTATAACCTGAATGAATGATATATTGCTTTGCTCTAATTTTTCCCAACTTGGCATGAGTTGAGAGCTGCAATCTTTATAACTCTATAGGATATCAGGTTGAGAAAAGCTGGCATATCCATAGCTATCCTGAATGGGTTTTTTTTCTTTTCAGTTTGTCTTCAGACAAATCTTGCCTTGCCTTGCCTTGCTTTGTTCATTATACACGAACTTTTCTCTGATTAAGTCACATCAGTTGATCCAGAAAGGAAGAAGAAGAAATATCAAAATGGAAACAGGAAGGCACACAATCAGGTAACAGTGTAGCAGGCTGAAATGGTGAACATATATTTTGTACTTTTCAGACAAATATTCCACCCCACCAAAATTGATAATTTCTATCCCAAATTTGAGAGGAAACAAATATTATCCAACTTGCTATACAGTAGATCATATTCTCCAGTGGTAGCTAACCAAATTTGTCTTCTTGTAGAATCCATGAGCCTACCTTTAAAAAATGGCAGTCTCTGTTTGGAGATAGTGATGTGAAAGGATATTATTTCACTTAGGAAGGATTGATAAAGAAGACTAAATCTTTTTAATCATACACAGTGGACTTGTGGAAAAGCAAAGCATGCAAATCCATACAATGATACAAAAGATATTATGGACTAATATCATGATGAAACCAGAATTATTCCTGTTAAATTTTATGGAGAAAAAATTGGAAATGTAATGTACAAAATTTATATTGTATATGGTAACCATGGCAAGATTACTGTATGCAAAAGGTTAGAAAAGCAATAAAATATTTACAGTGGAAGATTGGATATAAAATTATCTGAACTTGCAGAAATGGCAAATCTGATCAGTTTGGTTAGGAAAAAAAGCAGTATTTCATCTGAAGGACTGGAAATATTATATGGATTTTTTTTGTTGAAAGTAGAAAAGATCAAATTGATGTTTTCTAGATTTGAGACTTAAAAAAGAATGAAGAGGATGGAAAAAAACTAAAATGAAAATTATTCAATAGAGAGAAGGGCAGAAAGCATAATTGAATGTTTAATTTCCTTTTTAATTTCCTTTCCCCCTTTTTCTTATCTACCATCCTTTTTTGTTTTATTTTGTTTTGTATACTTTTACTGCATATAGCATTGTTTCTCATGGATCTTTTTTTTTCCTACCCTCTTCCAGCTGGCAACTAACAAGCCACTCTACAAACATTGATTTATGGAGGTCCTCAAAATAACACTTGAGAGGGCTACGCATTGAAAAGCAATACAGTGACCTATATGATAAGGATAAGGCCAACTGAAGATGGAGAGAGGTTAAAGGTTAGAAGTTGAACTTCTCTCTGGATGTATACGAGTCCAGAGAGAAGGGGGGAAATGAACAGATTACTGAAGCAGTTTCTATTAATATAACACAAAGGACATTTATTTAGAGGAAATGCTTTATACCACTAGGTACAATCAATAAAAGTAATTTTCTTCTGGAGTTGATTCTTAGGCTGGTCTACATTGTGGGGATGATAGTTAGCTGTAGTTAATGAATAAGTCCTGTTATTACTTGGTGGTCACCCATCTAAGTACTAACCAGACTCTACTTAGCTCCTGAGATTAGACATGGTCCATAAGGCACTGCACCTGGTGGAAATGTTCATCCCACCAATGCTTAGAAACCTCATTTCAAATAGGAGAGCATGACTTATCAATTTTTTTGGCTGCCAAGATGATCATTCTATAACACCTAGCTGAAATTGCTTCCCTGATACTCCAGGTGGAAGATTGTAATGCTTGATGGTTTGGATATGAAATAAGCGTGAGGAAAGTCCCACTGAAGCAAAGGGACAAGCAAACCAAATCTTGGAGGGAAAAGAGACAAATTAAAGAATGGAATCCTGTTGGGTTTCCTTCAGTTGAAGGGAGGCAATATATGGGCCCAGTCAAGGCTACTGGTTTTTTGTACATAATTTAGTATCTGGAATCAGAGATGATCAGTGTTTAGTAGAGAAGAATGTAAAGATGCTGAGATAACCATAGTAAGGCCATCCCATAATGTTCCCAGATGTTCATTCTGCCTCTAAAGGTCACAATTTGATTTACATGGTTTTCTTTATCATCTCTATGTAATCTTTCTGGGGTATATAACTCTATAACCTTTCTTAGTTTGGGACTCTTTTGTATCCTTTTGGTTTGGGACCAAATATGTCTTCCCCCAGCATCACCTATCACTGCAATTCAACTGCAGGTTCAGAGTATGGAAACCTCTTTCTACCATGGGCACAAAATTATTTATAGGTAAATTTAAAAGAACAACCACCCTCACCTAAATTTCAGATCCAAGCACTGAGCATATACTGTATATCATGATATTTAAGATGTCATGCTGTTCGCCATACAAAAGAGCCATATCATGGGCTCTTTCATAGTTTTAAAGCAAATTAGTATTAAATATCAGGCACTAGTTTGAACGTATTCCATTCATAAGAGACAATATGACAGATGTAAATGTTATGTACATGTTGTAGTTCAGAAAAATGGAGACTAGGGGGCAATAGTGCCTTAGCTAGGTCAGTTTTGAAGCACATTTGTGAAGGTCAGCAATACAAAGATGCATTAAGAGACTTGACTTGATTGGTTGCCTGTGATGTCAGTTAAGCCTTGGAGCATCAACTAGAGGGAAACTATGTATCTCAATGTTCTAGACAAAAATTTATAATTGATGGAAAGCTTGGACTAACAGCATCTGCCTAACAGATCAGCTGGGCTTGCAGCAGGTAGGGATTATTAATAGGATGACTTAAGGCAAGGTGCTTATGTGTCTTCATGCATCTATGAATTTTTGTAAGTGTGTATCTGTTTGCATTGGTATGATTTCAAACAATGCTCCAGAGTTAAGTTGCCACAATTCTTATTGCACAACATGCACTGTACAAACTGCTCATGACAAAGTTAAAACAATTAAATATAGATAAGGTTTATGTGTATAGGAAACTGAGACCCAACCCAAAGGATTTTCTGCAGACATCAGAAAACACCAGCGACAAAACTTTGGTGCCAATCATCATTACAACAGTGATAACAGTTTAAATGAGGGTAATAACACACTTTGGAAGAATAATGATTATGTACATTCCACACTGAAAACTGACCTTCCTGTTTTTAAAAAACTACTTACCCCTCCCCAGTTCTCTCTTTTACATTTTAAGCATTTTAAACGCTTAAGCATTGAAGCATTTACATTTTAAGTTAATAATTTGATAATTCTAAATGGTAGAACAAGAAAAGAATTGTTTTCCTTAAGAGCAGGAAACACCTGACAATTCTGTTTTGTTAAACACACAGAAGTAGATAGAAATAATAATAGACACTGAATTCAGCTGAATGCACAATTTCAATGGGTGTTGATTTTCCTGACTGTAAAATTATGTGAAATGAGAGGAGGAGGAAAGAGACAATTGGGTTTCAGTGATTGATAGGTCTGCTCCCAAATCAGAATAAATCTTGCAAGTAGCCTATCTTTGATTCCAAGTGAAGGGCTTGTGGGAGAGCAGAGGTCTTTATTAGTTTTATTCTTTGCTCTACCAGGTCATTCTTTAAGTGATCACTCTTTAACTCTGAATGATATCTGAGGATTCTATTATTTATTCAAGTGGCAAGTATAAGGTCTATTTTGGCTACTAAACTTTATCAGAAAACCGGGATATCATTGTTTCTGCACCACTTAAGCTCTTCTATATCCTATATCTCTGTTTCAACATCAACAATCAGCTCCTATATTCAGGAAGGAGCATTATATTCCTTATGAACAGTCCTTCAGTTTGCACTTGTTTTTCAATTAGCTAATTTGTGTTTCTCACAAAAAAGGGCAAATTGCAATATATTTTGTTCCACAGCAATGTTACAATAGCAATCCATGTAAGGGATGGCTGCATTAAAGAGAGTCTAGTAGCATCTTTCACATTAAGATCCCATTTGTTGAAGTAGGTGCATCTAAAATAGATACCCATACACTCTATCTTTTCCCACACACCTGTGCTTAACCTGTTCCTCCCTCTTGGCACCTTGAATGTGTGGACTTCAACTCTCAGAATTCCCTAGCCAGTGATGTTGTTTGGGGAATTCTGGGAGTTGAAGTCAACACATCTTTAAAGCTGTCAAGGATGAAAAGCACTAGAAACACTAGAGCTTTTCCATCTTCTACCTGTTTGCCTTCCTCCAAGTGACCCATACAACCTCAGCTTTTCTCTCTCTTACCTATTAGGCATGCTCAGCTTGTTTTTCTGAGCTGCTGTGCATGCTTATCCTATAAAACCTACCTGTGGAATGGATTTTCCCACTCACCACTCCTTCACTCTTTCCTAGATATCCATTCACTACGCACCCATCCATTATGCATTCTACTCTTTCCTTCTAAAATGGACACTGGACAATGTATGATGTATACAAATGTACTGTTCACACATACTTTATCCCTTGTATACTCAACCTCCTCCTGCCTACCTGTTGGATTCTTAGGCTGCTCCCACTTCCACTAACACCATTCATTTATCTTCACCTGACCTATCTCTTCCAATCCACTCTGTATTCTTTTGAAAGCCATTGTATGTTATGAAGAAAAATGATGCAGATTTTTTTAAAAAAAGAGTATTTCTTGACTTATGGTCAGTTCCTGGAGATTGACATAGAGGCACCCATATATTTTCTTGGCAAGTAGTTTTTCATAAATTTCTTCCACTAACTTTTTCTTTTTAACTTCCCAGTCTAGACTACAATATTATATTTTCCACTAGCTGATTACCTGGCCTTGCTCAGGTTTTTTTTAAAAGAAGCATATTTGTACCACAGCATTTGTGGGCCTTCTGAAGTCCTGGCACTCCCCTCCCACATCTCTGGGCTAAGGGCAGGCTGGGCTCTAGGCCAAGGTCAGGCCAGCTCTGAGGAAAGGCAACCAGGGCTTGACAGAGGCACTGGGCCGCAGCCATTTGTAGGCCTTCTTAAGCCCCTGGCGCCCACTCCCACATCATAGGCAACGTTACTTGGTGGGGTGGGCTGCTCCATGTGTTTTGGGCCCGTTGCTGCTGGGGCAAATCTGGAATCTATATGTATAAAACATGGCACCTCAGTTTGAAAACTGCACACGCTTAGTAGAGAGAGATAAAACCACTCATGCTCAGTAGAGAGTTGCTGCTTGTTGTTGAAGTGTGTCCTCTTTGCACCCCCAAAAAGGGGTCAAAAAGGATGCCTATCCTTTGGAGACCCTACAGTGCTTTTCTTACTACACTTTTCTACCTATCTGCCAAGTTTGAGGTAGATTGGTGCAGAACTGAAAGTTTGTAT
>JANHGC010002783.1:26530-40014 GCA_027560395.1 Boaedon fuliginosus | reverse complement strand
GATAGGACTTAAATTAATACAAAACAAATTAACATTTCTTAAAAAATGATGGATAAACTTGAGCTTATAGGTATATGAGGACATAAAAATTGTGACATGAAACTTTTCTGAAAGACACAGATCTTTCTCAAGAATAGAAATGTTTTAAGTTTTAAAAAAATTGCCGTGTGTATTAATAAAGTGAAGATATTGTCAGATTATTCGGATCACAACCCAGTGATTTTAACATATTAAGAGGAAAGCTAGAAATTACAGATGGAGGCTAAATGAAACTTTGCTACAAAAAGAATCAATAGTGGAGCTGTAAAAAAACCTAAAAGGATTCTTTGAGATTAAGCATAATAAAAGGATTACAACGAAGTAGCAAATTGAAAAGACAAAGAGTAGATACAAAAGATTTTAATGGTGATAAAAATCAGAGAGGGGGAATTAAATAGAAAATTAAACATATACGATACCAGCTTTCTATGTTCATGATTAAAGACAGAGAAATAAAAATTAATTTTGCAGCGCAAAAGAATTTTCAGTTAGCAAATAATATTGGAAAATTGTTACCATACAAACAGAGAAAGGAAAATCGTAAGAATATATAAACTAACAACCATTTGTTTAATAACCATTTGAACATACAGTTGTACTGGCAAAAGTGACTTGCAACTGATCCTCACATCAGAACTGTTGCACCATCCTCCTTTATCAAAATTTGGGTGCTAGGCAGTTGCCATGTATATATGACAATTGCATCATTCTCGGGTCATGTGATCACCATTTGTGACCTTCCTAGCTAGCTTCACACTTAGTTTTGTGTTTGAATGCAGAGGGATCTGTTTCTCTTTGTAAAATCTATGAGGGATCATATGGCTCAAGATGATTTTGTGCTGAGAGAAACTGATAGATATTAGAAATTATGTATCTTAAAGAGTGATCAATTGTTTCTTGTCAGACTCAATTATTCTTTAGGAAGTAATCAATTTATTTCTGACATCAAATCCAAAAATTATGAAAAAAATCTAACCTGAATGATTTACCTAAAGTATCTCAGATAACATAATTACCGTATTTGATGGCAACACAATAAAATATATGAAAATCCTCCTTTCCCAATTGATTGGTTATTGAAAGTGTTTTGATTTACCATACAAGTACAAGCAATTCCCCTTTCCGCCTCAATCTATTATATCATTCTGTTTCTTCATTAAACACATATATGTGCATATATTTTAGTCTATAGACTTCAGACTGACATGTGAGACCAAAGTAATTCACAGGGAATTGAAAAAAAAAATTAAGATGGCAGCCATGACCATGTGATCAAAGTCCCAATCTTATTTTATGTGCATTCCAGTCATCAGTTTTACTTTTTAAAACCTCCCCTGTATGAGGCATTTGCCATTACCAGGGAGAGAATATGAATAATACTTTTTATTATTAAAGTACTTCAAACAGGACCTTAGGAGAAGTGTCAAAGCTTTGCAGGTCTCATATACTTAGGAAACAAATACTACTTGGGTTTTTGGAAAGAACTTTATTGCTAGTATGGTAACATATCAGAATTGTGAAAGCCTGTCAAAGCAATTCTCCAGCTCAAGTTATACTTAGCATAATTAAGGTGGAGTTGCTTTCAGTCCCTTTTTCATGCTTCTTCCCTCCCTGGAGCTGAGGTCTTTCTTTTCCAATGGTCCTCTTTCTTCTGTTCTTTCTCACAGTCTGTCACAAGGAGATCTTAATAAATGGACAGGTTTATGAGGGGCAGTTAAAAAAAATCATTTTCAACGTGAAATTCTAGTATAGAAATTGTTCATAATTTACTAGAATAAGATGCACTGCGGTATTGAACGGACCATGCATGCTAATATCTCTCAGCAAAATCTTATGTGCACACACATACACATCTATGAAATGCATTAGAAAAAAATCAATAGTTCTGAAAATTGCTTATAAAAAAGAGTAACCTTATATTGAGAAAAGTTTGCATTAGGTAAACTTACATAATAAGAAATGACATCAGGCTAAATCTGCATTAAAAGGGTTCTCAAGGAATTTTTCTTCCTTCCTAAAAAAAAAATCCCTAAGATTTGAAATAGTGGGATTAATATGAATTAAAGATAAATTCTTTAGTTTAAGAATCTGGGTTGTAGGTTGGGTAGTTAATGTTCCTGATGGGCTCAGCAATATTCCTGTAATGCCTTTTCACTGACTGCTTGCTATGACATCTTCACCAATTGCCTTGATTTGCCTAGCATTAGGGTAAGATGGAGTAGCATGATTTCTTAGGATGGGAGGTGATGTCAGCAAATAATTCCTGACCTCTGAATCTCCTCTTATGGGAGAATAAATATTAGATGTAAATCAAATCCATAATACTAAAATAGAGCTGACTCAGGGGAGACTGCAGAGCAAGCCCCTTCTGCATCTGACTGAAAGCTAACAAACTGCTGACAATCATCAACAGGTTTAAAGCAGAGTGGCAGAACTAAGAAAAAAAAGCTTCAAGACTCTTTTAATCAAAGCTTCTTAGTGGATTCAGTCTCCTGAGAGGGTGTCCAATGATTAAAACATTATTTATTATTATTGTTCTTTTTTTGCAGATAGTAGCAAAAACCAGATTGCTAAATATGCTCTGCAAGGCAGAATGATGGCTAGTAGCTACTGTCTCTGACACGTCTCCCACCTCTTCAGATAGGCCTGGCCTTGGAACTTAGCCAACAAAGGGAAAATACATCTAAGCATTATAGTTGGCTGGAAATGTGGCTGACTGTTTTGTAGGTCACCCTTGAAGACTACCATTGTTTTCCAAGTACTTGTCGACTTCTCATATTCCACCTATACTTACTAGTAATTGAATCTCAAAAATGCCACGAATACTCTCTTCTGAAAAGGGAATTAACCCAGCAATGGCTTCTCTAAAATATGCTTTTGTTCCAGTGAAAGGGGTATAATGAACCACACTTACACTTACAAACAATTGATTCTGTTTTCAAAGTAAACTGAGATTCAATTCTAAAGCCGTAGCTTTCTGCCATTCCAGCAACACAATTGTATGAAGGAATATATGTTTAACTGTAGCAATTCCCAAATAAGCAAAGTTTTGAAATTTTACTTCTGCACTTGCAAAATCTATGATAGTACTGGGGAAAATATCTTCATAAAAGATTTGAAATGTAAGGTTGAGAGAGAAGTAAAGGAAAGCAGAGTTTCCAAATAAGAGGGGGTGGCGGACTTTATTTATTTACTTCTTGAAGTTCAATTTCAGGGATGGGCAACCAGGGGCTGAAGCTTCACGTTAGGCCTTTGACCTAATTTCAAAAAGAAAGGTTTCTTAAGGAAGGAGCAAAGGGAGGCAAATGACCATATATCTATCATGATACAATGACATGACTTACATTCATCCATCAGACCTCATAATGTATCAAACTGGTGACCAGTGCTGGCTATGCCCACCCCAGCTCTGCAAAGGGAAAAAATGTTGCAAAAAGATCATGTGATGGCAATGTGTTGCATGTATATACGTGATATATACACATCAACATGATGCCTATATTCAAAAGATTTCTTCAGACAATCAGTTCTGGAGTGCTGTAAGGAAGAGAAAGAGGAGGGGAGGCTCCTTTTTAGCGGAACTTATTAGTGTGTTCAGTTCCATTATTTAACAGAATAATAGAGTTGAAAGGGATCTTGGAGATCTTCTAGTCCAACCCACTGTTCAAGTGTCAGAACCAGGAGCCATGTTTTGAGGTTTCAATAGTTTCTAGCCTGCCACATTAGAGCCTGGAAAAACAGGAGGGGTGAATTATTAGTGAGTAGAGAAATAGACATCACAACATTCTTGGAAATGTCAAGGTCATCCTTAGCTTGCACCTATGAGGAGAGAGAAGGAGAATGGCGCCAAAGGAATGAAAGTGAATTGAACCATGTGATGTACTTGTGGGTGCAGGAGTGGGTATCTTGAGTTTGATTGTGGGAAAGTGAAACCCAGAATTTTAGATTCGGGTTTCTCCAGTTTGTGCCACCATGACTTTTCAATAAACTTTTGTTTGGGTGGACTTTGTTGCTGATTGCTGATTGAAAATGAAAGGTTTCATTGGAATGCTGACATCAAGCAGGAGACCCTATACCATTCCAGACAAGTGGCTGCAGTGGAATGGAATGGATTTTATAGGTGGCTCCCCAAGAATTCCATTCAAAGGGACCTGGCCTTTCCCTTCTCTGATGCTGAGATGGCCATGTAGCAAATGCAGGAATTACCTGAGCCCCAACTCTTTCCTGCTACACCCTGGAATACAATGTCCCTGCGATTATATCCTGAGTTCAACATGCTTATGCAAAGAAGGAACAGATTTCAACAGTTTGTGCTTAATAAATAGAGGACAATTATCTCCTTGAAGGCTGTCCTGTACAAAGCTGATTTATACATATCAAAAGTAGACTTGAAGTTATCCATCAACACTTAGCTCCAGCAGCAGATTGAATAAACATTCCTTTTATCTGCTTACAGCCTTCCCTACTAGTGTGAAAAGTATGTTGTACTTCAATTTCAACACAATGTTTATGATTAAATTAGCATTCTGACACAAGACATGCATCTTAAATACAAATACAAATACTGTGTCTTCTTTTTTATTGATGCTTCCCTTTTTGCTTTTCTTTTGCCCACATATAACTGGCCAAGCTATGCATCATGCAGAAGTTAAGTTGATAAAATAGGGTCCAGGTTCAAGCCCATCCTTAGCTATGGAAGCTCATGGAAGGACTTCAGGCCAGGTGCTCTGTCAGCCCAACTGACTACATATGGCTGCTGTTTTGGAGGGGAGGAAATCAAAGGTCAAGAGTGTTTTGAGTTTCTAGTGGAAAGGCACTGAAATAAATATTTCACTGGCAACCAGAAACAATTGGAGCAGGAATACAGATAGTAAGAAGAGTTCCCAAATTTGCTTTTCAATTAGTTCTCATTCAAACTGATGAAAAACAACTGTTGTTTTTTTAAAGAATCTTGGTGAAATTCCTATTGAAGGAATGTGATATTCTTGCATCTACAAGGCAGATACGGTGTGTCTTGTTCAACCATCTCTCCAACAGACTGTAGTCTCTCTGATTTCACTTACTTTTCAAGGAAATCATTCCAATAAAATTTATTTCGAAGGATGTTATCAGACTGGAAGGTGGGGGACATGAATGGAGACTGCATTACTTTTGGCATTTGGGCATTTCCTGGGTACCAGTATTGTCATCAGCAAATCCTTTCAATCCAGAAGCATCCTTTTGTTAGTTTTGTAGGTGCTTTTGACATGGATATGGACGGTTCAGGCTGGAGAAACTGAGCAACCAGGTAGAGTTCATAGAAGAACATATAGCAAAAAAGTACCCTCAACTACCCTTAACAATAAATTAAGCTCAAAAAACAACATTTCTCAAGCAGCCTGATCATATGGTGGAAACCAGAAGCACCCTTTGCAGCAGAAGAAAAAAAATCAAAGAAACCCCAAGAAAATTTTGGCATGGTGCTAATAACACTTGCCATTTAATATAAACATGCAATCTTGTGAGCCTTCATCAAACATCTGCTTGAGAATCCTGATAATTTTTGAATGATTCAACTTGTTTAACAGCATTTAAGACTACAGTTTTGGCTTGCAGAAACTGCCAGCCCTCAGTATTGTTTTCCAAATGGATTGGGGTTTTTTTAAAGCATGTGAAAGGTAAAGACTGATAAATTTAGCTGGATTATTTTGCAGGGGTACTATTGTTCTTCTATTTCTGCCTTTCTTATTTCTGTCCTCTGAGAAAAAATATGGCATTACCTGGTTATATGGATATGTTTGCAAAGTAGGATGATTCAGTTTTGCCTTATTAGAATGATATGTTTAGAATTTGCCTGGAAGATTGAATAATTAGTGCATCCTTTTAAATATAAGATGTTCATTTCTCAATACTGTAGTATTTTCTCTTGGAAATCCTACATGGTAGTGATCTTGATTCCTAGTGACCAATGAACAGCTCCATGCAGTTCTTTAGGCAAAGTTTCCAGAAGTAGTTGATCGTTGCTTCTTCCTTTGAATGCCAGTATCATTTTGAGGGTCCACAACCAATCAAGATTCATATCACCACAATCCCCAACAATTCTCAGTCTTAAGAGAAATGTCCTGCTGTCAGAATGAATGCTTCCCTCTTTATCAGTCCTCCTCCTCCTTCCCCAAAAGCTTGAAGCAAATTATTGTGGTTTATTAAATGAAAAAACATTCCACGTTTTAGCGCAGGCCTCTTTTTTATACATTTTCTTCAACAATTCCCTTCATTTTGTTAGTTCTCAGACCACATCTTAATCATGAAGGAGTGCCACCAGTAGAAACATGAACCAGGCCATCCCATAATTCATTGACTGGTACTTTCAACACAGATTGTTCATCAGATTGAGGACGATGTTATTTGGCCTGCACCAGAATGCTAACAGCCAATGAAAGGAGATGGAACATAACAGCATAACATAAGTCGACCTGTTTTGGCAAGTATTATGTCTGGCTATTAGTTAGGAAAAATCCGTACACCTTTGTGTACCTCCATTTAGTCAAAAAATTTTCACAGCTCAGTCCTAAACATCTTAACATGTTTACTTAGAAGAAAATTCTACTAGCTTCAATGACTAATGCCTGAGTTAATATTATAAAATAGGTTTATTTTCTTTGAGCTGTCCTTTATTTCCCTGTGATTCCTTATCATCATAGCATGAATGCTTTGGAACATCGACACCATTTCTTTATGCAATCCACTTATATCCCCCGATGGAACATCTTGTCTTATTCTGATAGGTCCAAATATTGCTCAGTAGTCTTTAAATGATCTAACGCCATCCCAGTCTCAATTATCTGTAACCTCAGAAAGTCGACCTGGAAACCATTTACTCAATCCTGACATTGCTTCTCAGGGAATACAATAATTATAATTCTTTATGTCCCACAGTCAATTAGTTCTATTTAGGTAGTCCAGGAAGATTTCCAAATGTCTCTTTAACTCCACTCTATAAGTTCAATCATAACTCTTAGTATTTGAAATCTACTTTATTTAAATGCCTTCCATGTTCTCACCATTAGAACTCCAGTAGTCATGAAATGGATAAGTATAGAGCAATAGATAGCATGGCAGTCCTCCAGTTGTTATTTATTTCCTCTTTCTCCTCTGTCTTATCAGTATTTTTCCCAGGGTTGTAGGAGTATAACATCTATTCATTCACTAGTAGGAGGCATCTTCAGATTAACTTTCAAAGTTGCACAAAATCTGACAGATTCTGTTAATATTTATTCAAACTAATAATCAAAATTCAGACAAGTAATTCCAGTATTTTAAAATGCCTTATTGCCAATATGAATTAGAAATCTGATCTTTCTATGTTTCCAAAAGTTTTGCACTCTCCTCTTAAAATCTTTTCTTTCAGATCAATAATTTTCTCTCTGTAATTATACACCACTTAAACAAACTTTTCAAAGAGTCTCTTTTCCAGGATTTATTTTCTTTAGGGTATGTCCTAGGTGAAAGAAATCACCTCACCCAGTTCCAGTCACTGTTCATCCACACTGCTCCAGCACAGTCTTTGTTTTTTCGGCTGTCCCAGATTTGTGACAGCCATAATGGCTCCCTCGCCTCTTCATCGACAGATGAGAGGGAATTGCCTGGGTTAAGCAGAAGAGCCATCGCTCTACATGACCTGCAGGGCACACCTCCACTCTTTGTCACCCCTACAGGGTGACTTCAGCACCTTATGGGGCCCTCCAACAAAGGAATTTGGTGCACGTTAACAGAACTTCGCCATCGCATCTGACAGTGCCATGACATCAACCAGAAGTCTTCATATTCAGACTTCTAAGCAATCAGTAGAAATTATGGTAAAATGACTGGCATTTGCCAAGCGCGCCCACGAAGCGCATAACCAGCGAACTGGGAGGACTACCCCCCCCGCTTGGTTGGATAAAAATTGCAAATCCAGTTGAAAAAGCTGGCTGGCTATGTGACAAACCATAATAATAGTGTTTTAAAACAAAACAAAATCAGTAATCCACAATATTTCAAGATCTTTAGTTATAACTAAGGCTTGGATCATAATGAGTTTTAAACTATATAACTCAATATGATCTACATCTTAGTTATAACGCGATGACTTTATAGCTACATTTTCACTTTCTATGAATAATATAGCTACTTTTTATTAATCTCTATAAAACTACCCCTCTTTAATTTGGAACTGGTTGAAGATTTGGTATATGAGAATGCATAATCATTGTTACAGCTGTGTAAAGGAGTGTGCAGAGTAAAAACAGGCCACAATGTTACAACATTTTAGCTGGGGAGACAAAATGGGAGGGGTTATATTTTCCTTTGACAAATGCCAAGAAAGTTGTATAGCCCACTTGAATTTCAAAGACATACTGATACACGTAATTATGAGATTTCTTTATCCCAGCAATTGTAACCAGTGATTCTTTAATAAATTGTGTATAGTTTCTCTTGGATGTCTGTTCAAGAATAAAGCACAATACATGTGCAACCCAGGTTTATAGGGAAGTTGGGTGCAAGGCCAGAAAGATTAAAGTTAAAAATGAAGTAGCTAGATAAGAAAAAGGAAACAGGATGCTCTAAGACGAAAGAACAGATTTTAAGAAGAGATATGAAGATTTTCCTGCAAAACGTCCTGATGTTGGGTTATAGTTTAAGTAACTCTAACCCTAAGAATGAGGCAATGGAAGGAGGTCAGGATAGAGGAAGCTAGTTTGGGAAGGGGCCAAGAATGAATTAGTTCAGAAACATATACTATCCCAACTCAAAGCAAGGTGTGAAGGAGAGAAGTCATGGCATTTTCTGAAAGAAATACTACTGCCATGAGAAGCAGCAAGAGGATGAGGAAAAAATGCAGCAGGCCAAAGCAACCAGCTACAGGACAGATTGACATAGACAATTAAAGCATTTATTTGAAGGGTAGAGGTTGTTGAGTTACTGGGCTGTTGATTCAATAATTTAGTATAAAGTTCTTGTTGTATCAGCATGTATACTTTCATCTGCTTTTTGGTTTTTTTTCCTGATATATGTAAAATCTGTAAAAAAAAATCCAGAATTAAGAAGTTGGGAGTTTTTTTTCTTACTGAATTATCCAGGAATCATTTCTCAAAACTCGCCCTGTTGGTGAAAGGACTTGAACTCAATCCCATCTTGGTATTATAACTAGGGATACACATGTATCATGTCATTAAGAAAAATGTGACTAAGAAAATCAAATGAAGAAGGATCACAAATTAAAATATATTGATGACTGTGAATTGGTTGATTTTTACTAGGCTGTTACGTTTTTATAATCTTCTTATACAATTTTTTTTCCTGTTTGCCTTTGACATTCTCAATTAACAATTGTTTTTAATTGGTTGCTACATGCCATATTGAGAGGCATACCATTAATTACAGTGTTACTATTCTCAATTTTAAGGGGAAAGGATTTTAATTTCTTAATAACATTTTATGACAAATTTGAATTATTACATATTAATATATTATTATAAGTGATACTCTGACAACTACCATTTTTTTTTATTAAATTCACTATATTTTGATGTGAATTCTATTGGTCAAGCAAGTTAATTATGTTTGATCCTTAGAAATCCATTCATCCAGTTTTCTTAGCCATGTGAAAGTGGTTTACTCCTGTCTTCTTCCAGGATATGTCTTTGACTTTGCAGTGTAATACTGAGTCCTGGGCATTTGTGATGATCTCTGTCTCCCTAGTTAGGTACTCCCTGCTTAACATTTGGGGGAATGAGGCAACCTCACCAGATGATACCACCTACTGTGACCAGATGGAGCAGAGTGTAAACCAAGGAAGATTTTTTTACTTGATTATAGCCTGTATAGGTAATATGTTTTGATAATCATTGCCATAATCCTTAAAGTTTGAATACCTGTAAATATGCCTGAGATTCACTTTCTTTCAGAATTCAATAAATTTGAATTTTCTTCTGCCTTCTGACCCAGTTTTAGTCTTATAGGTCTAGTTATCTGAAGGACCACCTTCCTTCCATCGTTGGTGTCCATCCTGTATAATTAAGCAGGGTCATCATGTTGCAATCCTATTGATTCAACAGTGTCATCTAAAGGGTCCAGAAAGTGGGCCTCTTTCTTTTGAATTAGCATCCTTCCAGAGTTTCAAATGGTCCCCACCCTGACTTTATTTCAGTGAATTCTTAAAATCTGCTTTTCTCTAGATCCTAGACTAGAATGGGTGGTGATGTTCTCCTTGTCAGATGAATATTAGAATGTGCCCCCCCCCAAGCATTTATGGCATTGTTTAATTTTGCTTCATATTAAATGGTGTTATATTGTACAGTGCTTAGAGTTGTGGTGGAACTGACTACCTACAAATTTAATGGATAAATAAAAATCCATTAAAGGGGGAATAGGAAATTTGAAATCCTATGCATTTCAGTAAAAACCTACAGAGACTCACATTTCTCAGCTCAGCACACAAAACCGTTCTCAGGCAAATATGAGACTTATAAATCTGCTAGTGAATCTGATGTGCTGATGGGTTACTTTGTTGAAAGCCTTATAAAGACAAAAGGCTGGTGGGGAGGGATAATGTGGGACTTTATTTATCTAACTTTATATTTTAAACTTCAATGACTCTGGGCAGTTTAACAATAAAAATCTAATAAAATCCCAGAAGACAGCATTATTCAGAGCAGAACAGTCGTCACTTTACCCCACCCATGAAGATAAAAAAACAGATAAAAGTCCCCCCTCCCATTGCTCTAACATAAGGCCTGGGAAAGAGCCATGTTTTTAATGTTTTCAAAAAAGTTGATAAGGGGAAGCCACGTTAATCTCCTGGGCATTGCTGTGCTAGAGGGCAGGTACACGAGAGAAGGCAGAGATTCTGCTAGGTGACATTATTTAGGTCTTCTAGTCCAACCCCATGTCCAAGCAGGAGACCCTATACTGTCCAATCTCTTCTAAAAAAAATTCCCGTGTCAAAGCACCTACAATTTCTGAAAGCAAGGTATTCCACCAATTAAAGGTTCTGACTGTCAGGAAATTTTTCCTTATTTCTAGGTTGGTTCATTCCTTGATTAGTTCCCACCCTTTTCTTCTTCAGGTGCTTTGGAGAATAATTTGACATCCCCCCTCTACTTTGAGGTAGTCACTTACACTTAATAGACAGGACCCAGAGAGGGAGTTGCCACATCTTACAGCAAAGCATAAATTTGTAATATGATTCAAGATCAACGTTTTGATAGATTTAGTCTCTATCTGGTCCTATTGGGACTGGAATTTCTGAACGGAGACAATTCAGCTCCTGAATTCCTCCATGCTAAATTCACCATCCTCTCTAAAATCTAGAAGTAATAACTAGTCAATGGTCATTTCTAAAAGAATCAGTACAATAGGAGTAGTAACAAACTGTTGGAGGCTCAGGTTCCATTCAAGCCGACATACTGTATGAAAAACTTTCTTTTTAGGAGTTGTTCTTATCACACATCCTTTTAATTCCAGCTATCCAAGTTTGCTTGCACTGAATCTGAAAACACTGGTTTTTGCTTTTAGAAAAGGTCTGGCACCCTGTGCAACCTTTTATTTTTCCTATCTGCTGATTTGTATGTCAAGGGTAGAATGTTGTAGAATTTGTTTGAGTTTGATTTTGTGGTTTGAGTTTGCTTTTCTTACCATCCATCCATCCAAAATCTCAGCTGAGCATTTTAATCATTTCTTCTTTGAAAACAATTGTCTATACAAAGTAACAAGTTTGCAACCAGTGGGAGGCTGGGAATGTTTTCCTTTTTCCATGGTTTCCCTTTGATTTATAATTCCAGGGATGCAGCCAGCACAAAAATCCAGCTGGGTTTGGTCTTCCTTTAAATACATACAAATGAGAAAGAAAAACATATCCTCCAGAAAAGGCTGCATCTTCTACATAGTCAAATGTAGCATGCATTTTCAAGGACAGGAAGTCACAGCTGAAGCTAAACCCAAAAAAGAGTTAAGCTGCAAATTCTTAGTGCTTTGGACACCTGGAAATAATAATAAATGATATGAAACATTAACCTTGTTCTTCTGATCTTACTGCTCTGCTTAAAACATTAGCACCAGTGCTGAGGAATAGCACCAAACAAAGCATGGCATTCAATTTTATTCCTTCCTTGATTTAAAATGCCAGGAAGTAAAACCAGGCTGCCTGAGAAAGAGAGATATCATTTTAGGTGGGTATGGATTTGAGAACAAGGTGGGGATTCTTTTGAGAGGGAAACTGTTTTCCATAAAATAATGTTTTACTTTGACAGAGGTGAAAGAGGCAACTATTGGATGTGGCACCATGCTATTGAATATTCCAGCAAAGCCAATTCTGAGTCTCAGCTAGCCACAATGGCAAAAGATTAAGATATATTTGCAGTGATGTCATAATGGAAATAAATAAATTGGAGTTTGGTTATGAGGTCATGATCCACATTTGGTCATTTGCCCCACAAATGAAGATGTTTGTGTGTATTCAATCATGAACAAGATAGCTTTTAAGCAGGGGTGGCCTCCAAAATTTTTAGCAATGGATACTCTGCCCGGTTGCTGGGTGGTATGGCATGGTGGGCATGGCCTAGTTGGCCTCCTGTACCACAGCAGGGGGGCATTTTTGCCCTCCCCGGGCTCTGGAGGCTGTGGTCCCTTCCCTGGACTAAAGTCAGGAGCCCCCTGACACACCTCTGTTCCAAGCTGAGGATTGCAGCCAAATTTCCCACTCGGCTGGTGTTCCCAAAAGGTGTGGCTCGAGGATAGCGGGGGTTCCCTCCATGTGAACAGGCAAGTCTGCAGGGTGCTGCCTGAACCAGTGCCTGGAGCTCAAAGGCCCTCTTCCCCCAGCCTTGAGATGGGCACCTCTTCCTACCCTGTCCCGCGCCATGCTTCAGGGAAGCCTGCTCAGATGCTGCTCATTGGGTCTGGTAGCAGACAGGGAAATGTTGCATCCTCCCCCGCTTCCTGCAGGGATTTCTGGTGAAGCACCCCTCTCATGTACCCACTGCAGTTGGGTGCATGAGGGGAACACGCTCCACACACAGGCCAAGGGCAAGACCCGTGAGGATGCGGAGGAGAAGATGACCAGCAGCGACCTGCTTTCCAACTGCAAATCAAAACAGACAGTGGGACTGAGTAAGCATGTCCAATGGTCGGCATCATGTTCCTTCCCACAACCTCTGCTTGCTGCTTGGACAACCAGCCTGGTGCTGGCAGTGAGCTGTGGAGCAACAGCGTATGCCAGGTGAGGGGGAGTCAGGCTGCATCTACAGCCGGAAACAATTCTCCCCATGCACACAAAGGTGACAAGCAATGGGTTCTTGGCTGTAGCTGCCCCGCCCCCTGCATTCCTCACCTCATCCTGTGAGACAAGCCTCCCACCCACTACCCCAACCATTGGAGACACCTGGATTCCCTCCCCAATCCCACCCAAACCCACAGGCACCCCCCCC
>JANHGC010002783.1:11284-26430 GCA_027560395.1 Boaedon fuliginosus | reverse complement strand
TCACTGTTACTGCATAACATTTTACAAAACTACGGTATATAAAAAAGAAAAAAAAAACAAAGCGTCTGCCTAGAGAATTAAGCCAGGTGAAACACAAGACCAAGGAAGGAAATGGGATAATGTTTAAATTAGACTTCTGCAGATTCAGAACTGCCTGGTTCAAACTTTGCGGTAAGCCTTAAATTCCCCAATTTGTGGATTGGCTGATTTGTGATTGGCTGACTTTAGTTCAATCTGTGAGCTATAAACCATGATTGCAAACCACAATGACTGGCTTAATAGTATGTATATTACATTACAGGTAGCCGAATGGTACAGCTGGGAATGCAGCTATTTCCAGGCTCCACTTCCAGATGTTGAAACCTTGGACTATACTAATTAAGGGGGGCAAATACAGTGCAGGAAATCAACACAGAGCACTGAAGGAGGAGGAAGACAAGAACTGAGTGAGGCATAATTTGAATACCTTTACATTTAAAAAAATAAGCAGATGTCATTGAAGCTCGGAAGGTCATGTAGTTCTCACCTCACTGGTGATCTTAATCTTACATGTCCCTTCTCAAAGTAATTGCATTTTTAAAAATTAGATTTATATACTGCTTATCAGTGCTTATACAGCTCTCCCTTTAGTGGTTTCCAGAGAGTAAACATATTGCCCCCAACAATCTGGGTCTCATTTTACCAACCTCAGAAGGACGGAAGGCTGAGTCAACCTTGAGCCTCGTGAGATTCGGTCTGCCAAACTGCTAACAGCTGGCAAGTCTGCAGTACTGCATTTAACCACTGTGCCACTGAGGCTCATCATTGTGGTTTTGCTATTACCTGAAGCCTTCCAAAAGATCTGGGTGGGTCACTAAACTCAAAAAGGCCACAGCAGTGTGAGCAAAGATTTTTTAACAAGTGTTGTGTTATTGTAGTTGCCCTCTTGTGGTTTTTTTTTTAACCTTCACTGCCCTATAGATAGCCCTGAAGCCAGCAATGGTTTGTTGGATCAGCAATCAATGACTTAAGCTGGGCTCTATCATGTGACATTAGAGATCAGAACATGGGGCTCCCTAACAGGAGAATACTAAATTTTACCTTATAAGTTGTTGGAAGTTAAAATCCACCACTCTCCTAGAGAAGTGAAATATTTTGGGATACACTAAAAAGGCAGGATGTTTCCCCTAAAAGAGAAGTAGAAACTCAGAGAAGCAGAAACTCAGCCTCCCCACCTTTGTTAATGGGCTATTAGGGCCTGGGCCAGTCTATTCTACATAACAAAGATCTACCTCCTTCAGGCAGAGCCATAATAGGAATTGCCCAAAGCCCCTTAATTCCATTGCCTACCACATTTCAACCAAACTTAGCACACGGACAACCTACAAAGCTAGCTATGACCTCTGACAGCAACCAATCAGGATATTCTTCCTGTGCCCCAGAAAGTTCAAAGCCAGAGAGGATATAAAACCTAGGGACTCTCAGTATCTCTTCCCTTTTCTGCCCAGGAACCCATCCTGTTCATCAATAAACCATCTTTCCAAGCAGTCACCATGTTTCCAGTATCTTTCTTCCCCACTTGGAACTGAACCCAGAAGGATATTTCTTCCAACAAAGTGATTGTCATTTCCTACTAATCTGACTTGCAGTTATTAAGCAATGCAGTTACTTGACAGAAAATAGCTTCCTGAATTCACCTTGCGTTCACCCTGGTAATATACTGAAAACATCCTGAATGTATCCATGAGATCTTCCCTAGGTGTAAATTGCTTTTCAAGCCACAGCATGGCCATTATTAAAAGCATTGACCTGAATGAGGGTCGGTGTTTTCATCTGCAAACAAAATCATTCAAAAGTCTGCTGCTGTTGTTGCCATCTTGGCAACACAGCACTGTGATGGCTCAATTAGTGTGTGTCACTTTCGCTGTTCGTTCCATTCTGCCTTCCTCATTCCACGATGAGTTACACCTTTTAGTTATCAGTCTGAAAATCCCAGGAAAGGTTACATTCTACCAGCCAAAAAGGGAAAACAGAAACAGAAAAGCTTGATATTTAAGGTCCTCAAACTGTGCTACCTTTATCTTTGGCGTCAATTATGTGGCTTGCGTTAAATGCTCAATTTGCATGAAACAAATTGGACTAATAAATGGGCAGAGGAGAAAATCGGAAAGTGCTGTGTTTGATGCAGCTGAAATAATTCCCCCTCACTTGTTCTGAGGCAGCATGAAAGCATTTTTTTTAAATGCCAAGCTGCTGCTTGATTTCATCCATTCTGTGAACCATTTTCCAGTTTCCACAGCTCTTCCCCATTGTTTGCCTGTTCAGTGGTCCAATCTATTGGTTATCATGAAATGTTAAATTAATAATTAATTAATTAGATTATTGGGGTAGTAAACAATTTTTAAACTATAATGCTCCTTCATTTCCCAATCGTGGAATTGCTTAATTTTATCTAGTATACATTATAAAAAAATAAGAATGAAATGTAAAGAACTGAAGACATGATGGGTGTCTTGTTAATTTAGGGGCCTATCTTTTCTGTGTTTTGAACATATTCTGAAGGAATTGATTTTGAATATGTTTTTGTTTTTATGAATATTTTTGGCAAATGGAAGTGGGGGTACAGCCAATTAAAAGCATAGAAAATACATTAGAGTCTAAAAATAATCATAGAAAGCTAAAACATAAAAAACAAAGTAAAAAAGTCTAAAAGGAGTCTAAAAGGAGGAGTAGGAGCACTAGATAGGTGTAGGGGAGCATAAGAGTTAATGTATGGCAGATTAGATCTATCACAATACAGAGCATTCTAGTATGACAATTCACTGTTCATTAGAGTAGTTTATGGCACAGGGCACCATCATCTGATGGATTTTAAGCACTGCCGTGCAGACCCTGGCAACATTATATGTTATAGAAGGGAATTTTAAGATCTGCAAGCAGCAGGGAAGTGTAGAATCATCTTGTGTGGCCTGGATATTTTTGTAATAATGGTACAATGAGACTAGTACCATCACCAGTAGATATACAGTACATGTGAACATTCAGGGCAGAGGTTTCAGACCCCCAAGGACCCTGATCACTTTCTCAGGATCAACAG
Organism: Boaedon fuliginosus; assembly: GCA_027560395.1. NCBI lineage: Eukaryota > Metazoa > Chordata > Lepidosauria > Squamata > Lamprophiidae > Boaedon > Boaedon fuliginosus. Next base: position 23,354 of record JANHGC010002783.1, on the reverse strand, counting down.
GCTCAAACTCCCCCAGATAATTGAGTCAGACCATGTTCACTTGAGTAGGATTGCTCAGTCAGAATCCACCTCTCAACAAATCTGAGCAACTTTATCCAATACTTGCCAAGAACAATGAATCAATCTGTGAGGGACTGAACCACTCCAAACAGGGCTTCTGCTTAGTTACCCACAGATATAATAAAAATGGAAAAAATAAGTACATTTCACCACTCTTGGTGCCACAAGAGAGCCCCTAATGGAAGTATTTACCCATAACTTCCCTTTCTTCACTGCTGACATTGGAATGGAGATCACAATTTTTTCTGGCCTCTTCAGCTGCAGACTGTATTGTTGTCCTGGAACAACATGCTCTCAATCAGCTGATCAGCAAATAGCTGATTGGCAGTGCTACTGGAACTACCACTCCACCAGCAGCTCCTCAGTTTGCAGTCTGGCACTGATCTGGCTTCCCCTAATGACCATCCTGCCTCTCTCACCCCCAGGCTCCGGCCCTCAAATTACTGACTACAGTTAGGAAGACAATTGTCCATTTTGTTGATTATAGCACAGGCCCATCACACTGCAATCCATCTGGCTTTTGTTAAAGGGCTTTTGTTGTTGTTGTTAAAGGTTTCCCTCGTACTAAAATAAGTGGTTGCGAATGATTCAAACAGATGATCTGCAGAATAGCAAGAAAATGCCACTTTTCAAAAAATTGCTTCTGAGAATAGAAACACATTAGGTGGAGAAAAATAAAAACAAAACAGATGTCCCTGGTTGTATGAAAGAGGAAGCTTTTTTGTGATGACAATAGCAACAACAAATGCATCAACTACCCATTAAATCATCATTTAGAATTCCTTCTTTTGATAGGAAATTTCCCCTGTCAAAACACAGAAATACATATGAATCACTGCTAACTATCTCTGCTATTTGTATTCTTGTAGCTAGAATACTGGCATTTCCTCCCTTTTATGTGTAAAAAATTATCAGGAGCTATTTGTTTCCCTTCCAATTTCCCATTTCCCTCCACTCCTCACCCCAGTAACCTTTTCACATTTCTTCTGATGCCCCTTTCCTCCTTTGTTCTGCTTGTGTGTGTGTGTGTGTGCGTGCACACACACACACCATTGTTCCTATTTGTCTTGTGCTGTTTTTCTGGGTTTTTTTTAATTGTTCTTTTAAATGCTTTCACAATTGGAAACTGCCCAGAGTCACTAGGAGTCGGACAGTGTATGAATTATAGTTGCTCACAAAGCCAGATGTTTATACCGGATTTGTCATATTTATCCATCTGTTGAGAGTCCTTCCCAAGGTTCTGGAATAGACAGGTGCTGTTATTTCATGGTGTTGAAGGTATCATTGCAAGATGTAAGCTATTCTAAGTAAAGCTATCTTTTGCAATTGACTGTGATTTTTGTCAATGCTGATGGTGTTCAAATGGTGTTCCAGATGTTCTGGGATTGCACCCAAGGGACCTTTTACTATTGATATAATCTTTGCTATCTTCTGCCACAGTCAGTCTACTTCTATTTGCAGATCTTTGGATTTTGTTATCTTCCTCACTCTTCTATTGTCTCCAAGTATTGCAATATCCACTATCCAGACTCGTTTGTCTTTCTTATTAACAGTTGTTAAATCTAGAGTGTTGTGTGGCAGATGCTTGTTTGTTTGAATTCTAAAGTCCCAGAGCACTTTAGCTTCTCCATTTTCTATTATAAAGTATCCTTATATACATAAAATATGAAATTGCAGCTGCCAGTTCTTTAGCTGATGTTGGCCTTCATATACAACAAGTTCTTCCCAAGAACCGAGGATGTCATAATGTTTCAGTGTAGTATATATGTAATCTAAGTAGTCTGGCCTTTTGTAATTGACAGATGGACATTTTGTCAATGCACATATTTTTCTGAACGCCATTCAAGATTTTTTAATAGGGCACACAATGTTCCAATGACCACTAGGAGCACCATGGCCAGTTTATGTCATAATCTTTCAACTCTTGAGTTTCAGAATTTGATATATTGTGATCTTCTCCAATTCTTTGTCTTCTATTCTACTATGTTCTGATATTGCCACATCAATTAGCCATACATTCTTTTCAATCACAATTAAATCTGGTGTGTTATAAGTCAAGACTTTATTATTATTACATTTCTTTGCTGCCCATTTCACAGTTCGATGTATCTCTGAGTGGCTTTATCAGTTTGCATTCAGAAACCCCACTGTTGTGGTACTGCAGCATGCTGCTGATTTGGCAGCCGACTCCGACTCCAAGGGAGATCTAGGGGTCGTGCTGGAGGAAGAGGAGTCAGCTGCTGACATTTTGCCAACAAAGGCTGGTCCCTCCACGAGCCAGCAGGAGCCAGTGGGGTCTGAGACAGTGGGGACGAGCCCTTAGCTGATGCCAGGACCCAGCGTTTAGTGAGGAGGGAACAGCAGCATCAGCGATGCCGGAAGGGATGAGGTCAAGCTAAAACTGACCACTAATTGGTCGTCACCTCACAGGGTTGTTTTTGTGGGAAAATAGGAAGAGGAAGGTGTGTTGGACATCACCCTGAGTTATTTATAAAAGGGGGAAATAAATAAATAAAATCAGACCTTCTTCAAATATCCAGTGACTCCATCCAGCAAGGTTAACACAATCAGCTGCCTTTCAAAAGGATTGGCTCTTTAAAGTAGAATTTCCCTTATCTTTTGCTTTTGAAGAGCAGGCAAAAAGTGAAATGAAACTTTATAAAGCCTCCTTTTCTGAAAATCTTATATGTCATTTCAAATCTGGGCGATATTAAGGGTCAAATAACATCAACATTTACTCCCAGCAGGAGCTCCTTGTGTTTCTGCATCACTAGGCAGATTAGCAGCCTTCTAAAGAGCTTAAATGTGTTGGCTGAACATTGAATTTCTGTTACTATGCTTAGCTTGAAAGGCCTTATTATTAAAACAGGTGATCCTAGTCAACAAAAAGATAATGAGGAGTACAAGCATAAGAATACCCGATATTAAAATACATGTACAGACATACATATAGGCTTTTCAAGATGACAATAGACTCAGCATTTCAATACTGAAGCATTGTGCTCTGAATACCAGTTGCTGAAGGTCATACACCTGTGTAGTCCTTTAACTCATGTCATATTATTAGCACCGGCATCTAGTTGTGGAAACTGGGCACTAGCCATTTCCACTGGCATCTACTTGTAGAAACAAAACACCATGCTAGATGGGCCCTGTGGCTTGGTCAGGAGGGTTCTTTTTATGTCATTGTACAAGGAAGTTCAGCTTCCAAAATGTAACCTATGTGCCCCACTTCTTCATTCACTCTTAAATGAGAGAAACCCCAATATTTGCAGTCAATTTCTCAGTTGTGATATGGGGATCTGCTAGCAAAATCTCTCATGATCATTGTACATATTCAGCCTGCTTTATCTCTCCCTCCCATCAGAAAGGATGTTCTGAATTATGAGACAAATCACAGACTCTGAATTAGGAAAGTAAATAAATAATTAACATTAGCACCATCTGACCCCAAAGCAACTCTAGGCAGTTCACTATATAAAAGAGAATACAGGTACAATGTCATAAAATAACACAATAAGGACCCAGGCACCAACATCGACATCAATATGAAAAATATCAATCACTTTCAACCAGGGTGATTCCATCTATCCTAATCCAAAACCTGGGAGAATAGCAAGATATCTGAGACTTCTTGGAATGCCATCCCAGCGAAAGCTGCCCAGATTTCAAGGGACCTCATTCAAGGAAGCAGGCACCACAACAGAGAAGGCACCCTTCCTGCCCCAAAAGATGGCATGGTATGATTGAGAGGACCTGAGCCATGCCCACTCTGTCAGCTCTTATTGGCCAGGAACAAACTGCAGGAGATAGGCTGTTGCTCAAATAATTGGGTCCCATGCCATGCTGGTGACAGCATTGTTTAGGACAAATGATATAAACAAGCTCACAATTACTTGTTAGAAATCAGTATTATCCATCAAATATTTGGCAAATTTCATAAGGAATAATTCCATTATTATAATGGATTGAAGGAGGAGGAAATTCTGTTACATGGCATATCTCCAGCTAAAGTATTTTGATGCTTGGGGCATAGCATATTGTCCAATATGTAGGCAGATAAGTGCATTAAGATGGATCATTGGCACTTTCAAGTAATGTAAGGAAATGGAAATAAAGAGTAGGAATAGAAAAAGGGGTTGGTGTTTTCAGTCTACCTTGATAAACAACAATTGGGGCAGATATTTTGTTATCAGACCCTTTACCCCATATTTTTATATACACAGGCTTTTGTGATCTCCTGAAATCACAATCCATTACATATAGTCTTGCTACCAGACCACAAATAAGGTTGAAAGCTTCTCCCTTTTTTATTCACAGTAATGCTAAATCAAACAAAAATAGGTTTAATGATACTGTGTGATAGGATACTATTTTCGAATGAAGGTGAATATACGTGCCCTGGGATAATGTTGCAGGATCTAAGCTGAGTTGGTCACCAGATCCAGGGGTTTTGTCCTCTGAGCTTTCGGAGTCATGCTGGAGCCCATGTGGCTATGGTGTTAGCTTTTTAGATATAGACCAGAGTGCTGATGGCTGGCTACTAAGTCATTAACACACCCCAATCTACATCTAAAAAGCTTATAAATACTACACAGAGAATAGCCCAGTTCCCTGAGGATGGGCTTCCAAAGCTTGGAAGACAAAACCTCTTGTCCTGGTGACCAACCCAGATTGGATCCTGGATGTATTACTTTTTTCAAAGATATTAGCTTACCTTTTTGGTCAATATGTTTAAAATCTCAATATACTAATTCTTATAATTACTTTCTTCTCAATAGTCAGGGTCCATACTTTAAAATGATACACATACAGAGCTTGCCTTTAAAACTGTTTTGATTGAAAGAATTGCCTTTAACATGATCAGGACAGCCAGGAATTCAAATCGCATGAAAGACAGTCATGCACCAACTTTATTGATTGCTCTATCATGTCAGAGGGCAATAAAATGTGCCAGGTTCAATCTTTAAAACTGTAAGTTGCTATTCCAAACCATGATGATACCAAAATGATGAAATATCCATTGTGATATAATGATATTGTGACAAAAGCTCCACCCTTAAGTATTTGTATTGCAACTTCACATGCAAGTACATTAGAGGTGGGATTTGCATTGTAACATCATGATTGTCATTTGATTAACCCTATGAATAGCATAATGGGACATCATCTCAAAAACAGTCTAGAATAACTCATGGAAGATTGGTCTGGAGATATGAGGTACCCAAAGCATTAGGTTGTGTGGAGGTTTCAAAGTCAAGCTGATAATCTGATTTTCCCATGGTTATTACAGGAATGCTAGGCATTTTCCTTCCTGCCTTCATGCATAAGTGGGATTTAGGCAACTGTGATAGAATTATGACCTGGCTTACTTCCTAAGCCTTCCAAATGTTAAGAGAAATTGCTTGCCTCTATTTTATTGTTTTAAATTAAGAGGATAGTCTATGGAGGTCTTTTAATGACCAGCCTATAGTGTACTAAAATGGAAAACATAGCTAATCCTGCTCAAAAAATACATTTCGTACAGTTTTCTGTGAATTGAGAATATCATGGTTTTATGCTGATGTGATGACATAGCCCATGGTTTTCACTGTGATATTCTCCTTATAAATGCCTAGCAACTTGCTGCGGCCAACTCATCACAACCAACTCACTACAGCCAACTCACCATAGGACAACTTGCCTCAGCCAACTCATCATGGTACAACTAGCTATGGGACAAGACTAACATAAATATTGAAGAAATGGTGGCATAGAATCATGAAAGAAAAGCTGCAAAAGGAAAGATAAAATAAAATGTGAATGAGAAAAAATAATAAAAAAAATATTTTAAGTAATTAACTTGAATTGTTGAAATACCCATTGGAGAGTTGTCCTTGGTGAGTTGATTGCAGCAAGTTGTTGCGGTGAGTTGGCCATGGAGAGTTGGCTATGGATAGCTGGCTGTGGAGAGTTGGTTGTGGAGAGTTGTCCAATTGCAGCTGAGGGAGTTTCCTTGAAATATAGCATTCCATTCCCTTGCCTTGCCTTGCCTTGTTTTCCCTATTCAGCTCTACCATTTAGTATTTTTTAGGTAGTGCTATTTTAACTTGTTACATTAATTTTTGTTTAATAGCTTTCTGAAGCATTTTAGAAGCTGATTAATAGAAAATAGAGCAGTAGCAAAGAAAATAAGAAAACAGGGTAGAAACAAGAGATATTATTTCATTGTATTTCACTGAATATTTGTATCTGAATTGTCTATTGGCACAGCCAGATGGCCATGCTAAATGTTATCCATCGTCCTCAAGCTAGCAGAAAAATATGTTGGCATGAAATTTGATATTCTGATTGCCAAACCTTATTTTGCATCAGTAACAAGGTCTATGACTGGTGTTGGCCGCTCTTTAATACAGGACAAATTAAGAAAAGTGGATTTGCCTGGCTTCATTTTCCCTCCCACCATATGTCACCTACCAGCAGTAAAGCAGGAAGGAAGTTATTCAAAATTTGTAACCTCCATCCATAATTATTGGAATGGAAGTCCTGTTCTGTTCTGCTAGCTGGCAGCATCCAGAGGTAGCTATGGACAGCTATGGAGCTGGAACTGAGTAAGTAAAATGGCACTCTTTACCCAACTAAAAAAATAAAACAGTAAAAATTGGAGCCACATGAAACCTCTTCTTGGCAGAACATTTGTCAGGCAACCAATGGTGACAATACCAACAACACAGAGAGAGTAGAAAATGTCTGTTTTTTCCAGTTTAGAAGAGACTTTTCTGCAGCACAGAGCTAACTCAAGAGAATACTCAAGAGAATGCTACAATCTTCTTTCAAAAGAGGATTGAAGTATATTTATAAGAAGCCCACAACTGTCCTAACAAATATTTCAAAAAAGCAACTATATATCATCATATGGCAGATGCCTCCTGGAAGACAAGGATCCAAGCCCAAAAAGCCATGGAAGATGGTCAGAGATGGGATGGGGATGTCCCTGGAGCAGCCTAAAAGTGCCAATAATATCTGGCTGTAACTCAGCTGTAGCTCAGCCCTAAGCAAATCAGTATCCACATGATCAATGAATAGCAATAGCACTTGGACTTATATACTACTTCACAGTGCTTTACAGCCCTGTCTAAGCAGTTTACAGAGTCAGCATATTACACCCCAAAATATGGCTCCTCATTTTACCGACCTCAAAACGATGGAAGGCTGAGTCCACCTTGAGCCAGTGAGAATCAAACTGCTGGCAGTTGGCAGAATTAGCTTGCAATAGTGCATTCAAACCAGTGGACCACCATGGTTCTTCTATCATAACCATGGTGGGGACACTTTTGAGAGAAGAGAGGAAATGCTAGTTTGAAACTGAAATAGCTAAATACTAACAGCCTTCTCTCAGGTCTGGAGATGAGATGAAGACAATGTCAATATAACCTACATATGTAGCACAAGATAATAGTACAATGACATATTGCTAGCATATTATAAGAGCAAAGTATGAAAGGAAGTTGACCAAAATAATGAAGAAGTCCATCTAGTGCCAATCTCCGGTGGGGGTGAATTTCTAAGTCCATAGTCACTGCCATCTGATACTAATCTTGGATATGGTTGGGCACCCCTCTGTAGGCGCATGCTTGCCTAAGGTCCTGAACCTGATCTCTTTAAAGTAGTAGACAAAGAGTCACTCAGGCCAACCTTGTAATTGTCCGGCCACTCTTCTAAACTTTCACACAAACTCCTTGGGGGGGGCCAACCACACTGTTTCAGTCCCTTGATTTCTGCCTCAGCTTCCTCTCGATTAGCTGTGTCCTCAAATCAGGCCCTTAGGGACTGCATGAACTCGTCCATATCTTCCAACTCAGGAGCTCCTTTGTCATGGAGTTGAGCAATCCATTCTGCTACTTCCCCCACTCTCATATTATCTTCAATGACCAAGATCATGTCCTGGTCTGACTGGTATTGAGCCCCATATCGATCAATGTGAGCCCAGATTTGATTTAAGAAATAGGCCAGTTTCCCCAGGGTGCTGTCAAAGATAGCCCAGGACTGTGATGGGGGAGATGCTGGGGGGCAGCTGTGGCTGGCAGGATTGGTGGCAGGATGGGAGGCAGCATCCACTGGTACTGGATCCACCCCTGGCCTGGGTAAAAGACCCACCCGGGTGGAATCTGGTCAGTGGGTGGCAGTCTGGGAGGTGCTGATGGGAGGTGACAGATAGGCCTGGGTAAACCTCTCATTCCTCCCCTGGTGCCTGGGCTTAGTGGCCCAAGGGTCCGGGGTGTTGTCCTGCCACAGCACCCTGCTGAGCTGCTGCTCCGACGGACGGGGTCTGAAGCAGGAGGCTGAGCCTTGATCCGGCCAGTGCCGAGTGGAATGAAGCCAAAGCCCTGCTTTGGATTGCCGTGCTCCCTGACCCTGGAAAGTTGACCGTAGGCTGGGCTACATTCCATCATTGTAATGGTGTGAAGAAAAAGGTATATGCCATCCTGATTGAACTTAATTCCTCTTCGTTGTCATTCCTATTTCTTTTTTAGCTGTTTGTCTCTCACATTATCCAGTAGCAGTGAATCATACCAAAGAGGAACATCACCTGCATCAAAATGAACATTGACATTCAACATTGTTTCCTCTCTTTTTATCTCTTTTTGCTTGGACTCCCTGTCCACATTCAGATGGCCTCTTAGGAATAGACTAAAGTAGAATAAAGAATTTTGTTTTTGAAAAATAGGATGGTACAGGATTGATAACTAAAAAAAACAGTAACACCTTACTAAAAGTAGAATAGAATAGAATAGAATAAATCTTTATTGTCATTGTCCCCTTTCTTGGTTGCTATATCAACTCAGATAAGGCACTCCCCATAAAATTTAAAACAACTACAAAACACTAGTTAAAACAATACAATACAACAATATAAAAATAAAATAAGATGACTTCAGAGTCCAGAGTTTCCATTTAAGGCCAAAATTGCTCTAGAGGAGAAACTGTTCTTCAGATGGCTCATTCTCGCCTTCATTGTTCTGTATCTCCGTCCTGATGGCAGAAGCTCAAAGAAGCAGTGACCAGGATGCGATGGGTCTCTTAATATATCTAATGCTTTTCTGTGGCACCTGATGGTATAAATTTGTTCTAAGGTGAAGAGTGAACAGCCAGTGATACCCTCTGCTGTTTTAATAATTCTGTGCAATACCATCCTATCCCGAGAAGCACAGCTTCCGTACCACACACATAAACCATAAGTGAGCACACTCAATGGTGCAAGCTTTCAGCGACGTGGATGCTGAAATGTTTGAACAGTGATCGGAAGAAGGAACGAGTTAAAGCATCCGAAGCCATTTTGGCCCATTTTGAAGCTGCACAGGACTTTTTGACTAGGTTAGTGACTGAGGATGAAATCTGGCTCCACATCTGTGATCCTTAAACCAAAGAACAGTCAAAGGAATGGTGCCACAGTGGGTCCCCATTGCCGAAGAAGTTCTGAACCCAGAACTCAGCCAAAAAGGTCATGGAGTCCATTTTCTGGGACAAAGATGGTATTCTGTTGGGGGACTACTTAGCTCAGGGCTCTAGTATCACCAGACAGTATTATGCTAACCTCCTGGGCCAGCTGAAGGATGCAATTAAGATGAAACACCATGGAAAGTTGACCAAAGGGATCCTTTTTTTGCAGGACAATTCACCTGTGGCTGTCAAATCAAACCCCCTGGGTTTCCAATTGGTCCACCATCCCACCTACTCACCTGACCTGGCCCCTTTGGACTATTATCTGTTCCCGACTTTAGAGAAACACCCGAAGGGGCAATGTTTTGAGGATATTTCTGATGTCAAAGATGCTGCTGAAAGCTGGTTTGTGGCCAACTTTGTGGACTCTTATGTGAATGGTCTAGAAAATATGCAACTATGCTGTATCAAGTGCATCAGTCTCAGGGGGGACTATGTTGAATAAATGTGTTATTTCATAACTCTTGCTCTCTTCCTTCTGGGCAAAGCCAGGAACTTTTCAGCACCCCCTCATACATACAAAATGGAATAAGTCATTCAGATGCTTCGATCTGAAAATGAACCAGTACAACAGTGCTTTCTTCCGGATGTAATTCAATTCATGGTTGTTTGGAGTACAAAGTGCTGAATTCAGGTTTTGGTGATGTGAGAAAACTGCCCTCCTCCTGCTCATTGTCTTTCAATTTTTATCTAGGCCATTCATGTCTTTCCTTCTATTGGCTCAGCCTGGGGGAGGTTTACAGCAAAGTGGTGGGCATTTAAGGAGTGCATAGCACATTGAAATACAATCTGTTATGAGCCCAGGATTCCTCCCAGTGAGTGAGTGAACGGTTCCAAACAACTCAGTTGAGTTGATATCTTAAGAATGGAAAAAGAGGCAAGCAGAGTGAGATAATTCTAAGGAAAGGCGGAAGTAGCAGCAAGTGGGAAAATAGTCCAAAGAAATTAGATGAGACACATGGTACTGCTTAAATTATGGCTCTGTATTAACAGCCATTTAACGGGTTAAAAGAGAATGGTTTCCAGTTTTCCCTCCATCTGGTTTTCTCTCTCTACCAGATTCTCCCATTTAACACCTTCAGCAAGCAGGTGGTACTTTCCTTGTATCCCCGATAAAGGGAGAAAGTGTCTGAATCTAACCCATGATGCTCACTTTACCTTAAACTTCTGTTCTAGTCATGAGTGCATGCTTCTTACTACTTCCTCACTATGCATTGAGGTTGGGTGAAAATAAGAAGAGTATCTACTGTAGTGGACCTCAGCATTTCCCAGGGTCCAGGCACTGGTGAGTCCTGCTGGACATAGCTCAAATGGAAGATGTGGTATCCATAACTGTTAACCATAAGGTTGAACATTTCTTACCTCACCTATGCATTCAACTTTAACATTTTGCCTTGACGAACAAAGTCCACCCCACAGCTCCCAAATGATAAAAGTGTTGTCCTGCTACACCAGGAGCGTTGAACTCAAGGCCCAAGGGCTGGATCCGGCCCATGGGCTGGTTAGATCTGGCCCATGGGGATGCCCTGGAAACAGTGAAGGACTGGTTTGTGGTGCCTCTGCCAGCGAAAATGGAGGCCATCACAGCCAACAATGGAGCTTGGGAGCCTGTTTTTGCTGGCAGAGCACTCGAGCCCCATGGCACGAGTGACATTGAGCCGGCCACGCCCACCCTGGCCACGCCCACCCCAGCCCCTCAAGGTCAAACACAACCTAGATGCAGCCCTCAATGAAATCGAGTTTGACACCCCTGTGCTACACCATGACCCACGGGTTCAGTGAATCTTTCAGGACGCGATGTTTTGTTTAAACTCAAGGCGAACAACACTTTCTGTTTTGTGCAATGTCTCTATTCAGTACCATCTTGGAGCAACTTAGTTCAATATCAACCCAAGGGCCTTGATAAGAATGAATGCATAAAGGAGAAAAACGGGAGGGGGGCGCAGTCTGTTTACTAAGTAGATGAGCTTATCATTCAGGAAATACAATCAGAATTGCTGTCTGGAGCAACGATGTGAATGAGTACATTACTACAATAGTAAACATCAGCTGTTGTCTTTGCAAAGCCATACGTGTCTCTAATTCCATCACAGAACAATGCTGTACTGCCCAGTCAATCAGAAAGACGAATACCACTTGAATTCATAACATGCCATCATCATTAACTGGAAAGCTTTACTTTTCTAGGAAATGAGGAAAATATCCTTTGACCTATGACTTGGTTTTAAAAATTTGCCGAGCATCATTTATTGGTCAGAGCAAGGCGGATTAATTTGGGAAAGGCTTCTTGTTTTCTTCCTTGCTATTATTCATCATTTGACGACAGAGTGGAGAGACTCAATTTTCTTCTAAAATCTTTTCCCCGCCTGTTCCATACCACATCCCAACATATTTTTTTTCTAACACGTCCACTTTATTTATTTATTTTATTTATTTATTAGATTTATACCCCACCTCTCTTCACCCAAAAGGGGAACTCGAGGCGGCAAACAATCACAATTAAAAGCAATCCTATACAATAAAAATTCAA
>JANHGC010002782.1:79989-93930 GCA_027560395.1 Boaedon fuliginosus | reverse complement strand
TATATCACCTCTGATTGGCCCCACCCGTCCCTACCCTGCCCCTTCCAGGAGTCTCCATGCACCCCTATTTGGCTGACAGGATGCTTCAGGGAAATTTTCTAGGCCAAAAACGGGGCACGGGGGATGCGGTGCCACCCCCCATTTCCCTATTTGGCTGCCAGGAGGTTTCATGGTGGCTTTTTAGGCAAAAAAAATGGGGCGTAGGGGGGTGCAGTGGCCCACCCAATCACATGACCACATAGCTATGCCCACCAAGCTTCGTCCACAGAACTGGTAGTAAAACAAAGGAATCCCACTACTACTGGTATTATATAAATGTTAAAAGGTATCATTTCATTCATCCGTTCACTCCTGTTTAGGGGCATACAGACTGAGTTTCAAGCTTTTATTTGAAAGCAAAACTCTATGGAAGTGTTTGAATCACAAAACTTACTCTAATTAATGACAGGGTGAATCAAATATACCTGTCCCATCTCAGATGGGTGGTAAGAAACCACTAGTGATTTCAATTCAACAATTTCTAACTAGCTTATATAGTGCCATTGCTATAGTGCCTTTTGTCCAACATGTACTAGTATAACCTACTATTGCTCAATGCAATAATTGCACCCAATCTTTATTTAAAATTCTCAGATAAGAGAGGCAAGTTCTTACATGTCATGCCCGCAGACTATTCCTCCCTCCCTTCTTAGGAAACCATGGAAATGCTACAAGAACGTATTTGTCAGTGGCACTCAGGATATTTTCTTTTACCTCCCATTTTTATTTTAAACTTAGGACAGCTACACAATATTGGTCTTGATCAGTATTTAGAGGGAGAAGAAGCAGGTTGAATCCTGGTGTTACTGTAATCTGCTTCCCTAATGGATCAAACTAAGAAACCAACACCATATATGTCTAAAACTACTTTTCATTAAAACAGCTCTATTAAAAGAATCTTACAAGTCTGGATGTGCTTCCCCGTTCCTCACTTTGGATGTATGTATACTAGGAAAGGGCTTGCTGAGCTGTTTTCTCAAATTAATTTCTTGCATCAGACTTGAGCTCCATGTATCTAACCATTGTCTTGCTAGTGGCTCTTCCTCCTGTTCTTTAAGGCAGTGCATATGTCCTCAACAGATACCCATAATGAGAAGATGGTCTCATCTTACGTTAAAGGTAAAAGTTCCCCTCACACATACGTGCTACTTGTTCCTGACTCTAGGGGGCGGTGCTCATCTCTGTTTCAAAGCCGAAGAGCCAGTGCCGTCCAAAGACGTCTCCGTGGTCATGTGGCCAGCATGACTATGCACCAAAGGCACACGGAATGCTGTTACCTTCCCACCAAAGGTGGTCCCTATTTTTCTACTTGCATTTTTACAGGTTTTCAAACTGCTCGGTTGGCAGAAGTTGGGACAAGTAATGGAAGCTCACTTCGTTTTGCAGCATTAGGGATTCGAACCACCGAACAGCCGACTTTTCTGATCGACAAGCTCAGCGTCTTACCCACTGAGCCACCACATCCCTAAATTACCAGGCATCTAAATCCATTGGCAGATGAAAATTCAAGGACAGAAACTGTCAGGCAACTGGAGATTCTTAGCCATCCAGGTCATGGTTGTCACAAAGGTGCTTTTTCAAAACTGGACTTCCAGTTTTTCCTGGAAGATGTTTTTCCTTCAGAATTGAAGAAGCGTCTTGGATGAGAAGCAAAACATCTTCAAAGAAAAACAAAAAAGATCCAGTTGCGTTTTGAAAAAATATCTTGTCAGGAGACTAGTAATAATGGCTTTTAAGCTCAAGATGAACAGAAGCCAGTTATTAACACTATTCACATAACTCTCATTTTTATTGACTCTCAGGGATTAACAGTTGGAATCTTTCTGTGTGTGTGTGTGTGTGTGTGTGTGTGTGTGTGTGTGTGTGTGTGTACCCATGTGTCCATAGGTAGCTATGCTCCTTAAAATGAGATGTGTTCACTATAAACATGACTTTTAATCTTTCAGTTTTAGAAAAAAATGGTTGGTCGTTGTTTAATGCCTGATATTTAGAAGTTAGAAAAAAATATTTCACTAGCTGATTATAAGGTTTTATTTATAACAGGGCCATCTTAGCAGCATTATGGGCCCCAGGCAAAACAGTGTACTGGGGCCCCTACAGCAACTACTCACAGGAATAAAAATGTAAATGGTTGATAAAATTAAACTTATATTTGCATGCTAGTGTTAATTAAAAATGCAGCAAGATGTAATAAATATGTTGCTGTATTTATATGATACAAGGTGTATTGAAGGGTTAACATACACAGATTAGTATGGGGCCCCTATGTTCATGAGGCCCATAGGCAAGGGCCCATCAGGTCCATGCATTAAGACAGCCCTGATTTATGAATATTCTCAGTAATAAATCTTGTTTTATGTAAACAGAAAAAAAGTGTGTGTCACAGCAAAAGATATAGCTATCTGCGCGTCTAAAGGGCTCTTTTAGAAAATGTATTTCATGATTTGGAAGAAACAAGCTACAGGATCTAATACTAACTTTAATTGAACTTGAAAATAATTTAGGGATTATAATTCTGCATATAAACCTCTTCTATAAACAAAGATTGAGTTTCCCTTAACATTAATTTTTAAAACTCTAAATTTAAAGAAACTTAAGAATGGTTGGAATATATCACATTTCCTAAATTGTATTGTTTTTATTGATTGCTTTTATTTGGGGGATTTGTTATTACCGTTATATCTGACTTAATTATAATAATTGCTTTTAAAGTGCCAAACTGATATATTCTTATCCTTATGGTATATACTTAATTCAATGCTACTGATAGAATAGAGGAACATTTTTCTTTTTTCTTAATATTTTGAACATTCTTATCTAACCTTTACAGTTTGTAAATCCCTCTTTATTTTTTTTCTTTTCTCCTCTTGTTGTAATCTTAAGTATATTTAAAAATAAAATAATGTCTCAAAAATTCAGAAGAGAAACAGAAAAATGCAATGATCAGTACTGCATCCCACTCAGTTCAGTACTGAAACAGTTAGTAGCAATATTCCTGTGTTTTCAATCATCACTGTCATTGTTTGCTTCTCCATTTAATTCTACCTTAGAAAAAAAGTAATTTTCTCTGTCACTTTTTTGGGGGGAGGGGGTGGCTAATAAATCTTTGTCTTCTCTTTGTCTTAGGACCACCCCTCTACCTCAAGAGCATGAAAGTGAGAATTCTTGATGTTCTCTGAGCCTTACTCACAGATGTTTCATGACCCAACTAGATAACACTATCGATGTGACTCAGCCAAGTTTTTTGTCTGCTTATATGCAGAAACTTACCCTGACAGTTTTGGGGCGGCGGGGGTCCTGGTTTTCTTCTTGGACACCCTATTCATTGCTGGAACAGACATCCTAGACTCTGTTTTTACAGTACTCTAATAGTATTGCTAGCACAAATCTCTATTAACTAGCTGTATATTAAGAACAATTGTTGCAGCTCTCATAACCACTGGATGTCACTATTATACAGCCCTACAGTTTTGGATGCATTATACTGAGTTTTGGGGTTGTTCGCTCTGAAGTCTTAATCACTGCTCTGAGAGTATATTAACTAGAATTAATGAACTGAAAAGATTTTTCATGAAGGCTTCAGTGATGTTATAGGCTGTATTATTTGTACTCTTCCACCCTTTCTTCATATTTATATCAAGATGGTTATAAAGTTTTCCTCCTGTTCGTAATTATCATAGATCATATCATAATAAGAATTACATTTTGCATAATGTAGAAGATAATGGGAAATATTGATAAATATAATGTAGTCGCTTCTTTTGTTTGGAGCAGTGCACTATAATAAGGTTTCCTGCTGGTGTAAGTCAAATAAATATATTTAAATGTTCTGACCACATTGGGAGTGGGGGAGGATTTGGTATAGAATGTCCTTAAGCAAATACTCTTTTTGGTTATTCTTTAATCTGAAAAAAAGTTTTTATTGTTCTACCCAAGATACCCATACTAATAACTTTAAAACTATGTTAAGAATAAAGACAATTATGTAATAATTTCAAACTAATACAAAGGTAATTGTGTATTTGTGTGCTATTAATTGCATATTTTATTGTCTATAATTAATCACAGAAATAATAGTAATAATAATTTATTAAATTTATACCCCGCCTCTCTTCACCCAAGGGGAACCCGAGGTAATTCACTCGAGGTGAATTACAATTACACACCAGACATTGTGATTTAATTGCAGTAGTATAAAAAGAAAATAAATCTGTATGTTTTAAAATATTAAAACTAATTGTAAAGGTGAAACAGTGTGATATAGTAATTAAGGTGTTGGACAAGCAATGGAAAGTCTCATTCAAATCCATCTGTGCTAGTTTATTTGTTAATTTTATTACATGCATATATACCCATCAGGATAAGCAAAGTTATTCAAAACATGGAAAAAGGAAACAAAACCATTTAGGAGCAAGAAGTAAGAGAAAATGACAGCAATTAAATCTAGTTTAGAGAAACATAATTAACTTCATAATTTCTATTATTATCTACCTCTTTTTTCTACCATATAAATTCCTAAACCTATCTTTTCAAAGGAATTTGCCAGTTCCCTGTTCTCCTTCAATTTAATATGCTCACTTTTCCTTCATATATTTGTTTTTCAGTTCAAACCTCATTTGTCTATATTTCTTTCATACTGCTTAATCCACATTCGTTCATCAGTAGTATAGTAGTATAGCAATAAATAGCAACAACAGCCTATCAAGAGCATTGGTGGCACGGTGATCAGAATCCAGTATTGCAGAACGTGTTATGGAGTAGTGTTATATAAATCTAAGTGCTATTGCTATTGCCATCTGACTCCAAAGACAAACAAGGGGAGTGTTCACTTTTGATCTTAAAATAATGCTGCCACTTATACCTGCAGGCAGTCTTCAAAAATCTTAGGGCAAACCTACAATTTTAAAAATCAGAACTAGAATTTTAACTTGAGGTTGTTTGTGAATGGGATATACATACCACCTGAACCCTAGCTGACCTTGACTGATTTAAAAAAAGAAATCTTAGAATTTGAATAGAAAACATTAGAATTTTCAGGACTGTAGATTAAACTAGGAAGTAATAAATATCTTCAAAGAAGAACATGCCAAACTAATTCAATATTTTTATTTATTAAATTTATATGCCGTGGACCTCACTCTGGAAATGTGGGAATTCATATGGCCAAAGTCACTGTTGACTGTACCATGAACAATTTGTCATTCTTTTGGTAGCATCACATACCTGGAAGTTTTGGGGAAGAAGAAAGCAATAGCCAGATGCCTTTAGCTGCTGGTAGATGCTTTGGTGCTAGCAGTTCATAACTACTTTAATTGCAGTAACTTGAATTGGGGTTCTTTTCCAGATCTAGAGATATATTTGAGTAACTTCAAAACTCACACTTTCCTTCTGCATCCCATTCTTTTTAAAAAAAAAAATATTGATAAATCACTAAGTCAGCAGCTAGGTTTGTAACAGGAGACAAAGCCAGTGTGTCAGCAAGTCTACTTCATTATAGTAGTGTATTTGGCTCCTGTACAAAATACACTTCAACAAAGAGATTTTGTGCCAATTACCCTGCTTTTTTCTTTATGAACCATTTCAATCAGCCCTGAAACATATTGGCTTCTGCTGGCCAATGCCTGTAAAGATCTGTGATATGCAGGCTCATGGAGAGCTATACAAGTCTACCCTGTTAAACAATTATAAATCTGTGGGTATATGTATACCACTGCAGTTTAATTAGAATAGTTTTAAATATACATTTGCTGCAGCTTTGTTCACACATTACTGAGGTCAGCCATACATTGAAGCAGCATGCATATGGCAGGAGTGTGGACTTTCCTGCCACAATACCTATGTTCCATCTCATATCTGCAATATGTAAACCTTTAGACACCAACAGCAATTTCTTTACAAAACTGGAATTCCTTGTACTGCTGGAGAACTAGGTTACAGCTGTGTGTGGCATGCAATGCACAAGGGGCAGTGTGTATCATGATACAGCCCACAACAGAAGGAAATTTAAAGGACAACAGACAATGCTCTTGACAAGCAGTTTATAAAAAAAAAATCTGAGTGCTATTGCTATCCATGTTGTAAGCTGCCTTCGGGAGTTGGGCGGCATAAAAATGTAATAAATAAATAAATGTCTGTTTGGGCTTAACATTTAGAGATACATCTTTGGTGGGACATTAATTTAAGGCACAAACTGAGCTCATTTGAGCCAAATAGCAACAAAATTATGCTAAGGTAATTTTCCATATAAATAGATGAATTGACATGTGCTGATTATATATGGTTATATACTTTTGCTTTTTAAAAAATTATTATTTTGATTTTATAAATATTTCAATTCACAGATAAAGTACCCCAAGCAGTTTAGAAACTTTCAACACACAAATAAGCAACCCCAAAACCTTGTGTTTTTAGGTACGAAAACCTAAGCATTGATACAAAGTTACCTATTTTTCTAATTGTCCTTATCTCTTTCAGTTTTCTCTTCTAGTTACTAAACAGGGAAGGGATGATATAGATGTTACTGATGTAAATCTCTGTATTGATTTTCATTAAAAACTGCCCTGACTTTGAAAGCTGAGAAAGCTTTTCTTTTCTCTTCAGAAAAACTTCTGTTCACTTCCCAGGTGGATTATCTAGAGCTGCAATAAAACAACAGTATCATTAGTCTCACTGGAGATGATTTCTCAGGTACTGATTTTGAATCACTTGTCAAATGGGTGTCTGCCTTTCCCTTTGTTCATTTTTATAAATCCTTAAATAAAACCCAAAGCGTTGTCAAGGGATGGTAAGCCTGCTCTCATTCACAATGAGATGTGTCATTCCGTAGTAGTGGACTTCTGACCATACTTTTAGTACCAGTTATATTTTCTTGATATAATCTTTAGCATCAGGAAAAATTAACCCCCAATAATAAAAAAAATAGAACAACACTAATGAAGTTAGGGTTCTTTCTCCATATCTCACAATCTGTCCAAATATAGTTCCCCAAAATGGGATCTGGGGAAAAGAAAGTTTCATAGCAACCTGCCAAGGATGCACCCCCTTTTAGGAGGGCTATTCTTGGTTCTAGAAGCTATATCCAAAACTTTCAGGGCCAGATGTGTCACACGCTGGCCATGCCCAACCCTGTTTTAGTGAAGGGAGAAAATGTTGCGATATGTCACGAAAGTATGACACTCCAAGTTTGACACCCCTGCTTTAGAGTCAGAGGTGATATCCAACCAGTTCCGACAGGTTCTGGACAACCAGTAGCAATAATTTTGATTGATTCAGAGAACGGGAAAATACCACCTCTGATTGGCTGACACCGGCAAATACCACATCTGATTGGCTGACAGCATAGCCATGTCCACCAAGCCACGGCCATTTTTAGTAAAAAAAAAAAATGAATACCACCACTGTTTAGAGTGTACATTCCATCTTTAGAACATAAAATTAAAATAATAGAGTTGGAAGGGAACTTGGAGCTCTTCTAGTCCAGTGGTTCTCAACCTGTGGGTCGTGACCCCCTTGAGGGGTCAAACGACCCTTTCACAGGGGTCTCATAGGAAAACACATATTATATATATGTAGTAGCAATGAAAATAATTTTATGGTTGAGGGTCACCAAACATGAGGAACTGTACTAAAGGGTCACGACATTAGGAAGGTTAAGAACCACTGTTCTAGTCCAACCCACTGTTAAGGCAGGAGATCCTATACCATTTCGGACAAATGGTTGCCCAGTCTCTTTTTGAAAGTCTCCAGTGATAGAACATCCACAGCTTCTGAAGACAAATTATTTCATTGGTTGATTGCTCTAACCAGTTGGAATTTTCTCCTTAGTTCTAGGTTGCTTCTCTCCTTGGTAAGTTTCCATCCATTGTTTCTTGTCTTCCCTTTTGGTTCTTTGGAAAATAGTTTGATCCTCTCGTGTTTGTAGGAGCCCCTCAAATATTGGAACACTCAATCATGTGTCCTTCAGTCCTTCTTTTCATTAGATTAGTTATACCCAATTCCAGTAACCATTCTTGGTATATTTTAGCCTCCAACCCCCTAAACATTCTTGTTGCTCTTCTCTGCATACTTTCTGAGTCTTTAACTTTAACTGATAACTTTAACTAACTTTTAATTGATCATATCTATTCTATGGGTTTAGTTCTTCCCTGAGATTCTTAGATTTTTTTCAAGATGTAATTGCCAAAACCAGAAAAATCTAGATCTCAGAAACAGTTGATTAATTTTCCTTTTCTTCAAACCATCAACTGATTAATTTTCCAATAAGCTTCTAATTCAGATTAGAAATAATTTTTGAATGGCTGTAGACCAATCAAGAAGAAACTATACTAAATGGTCTGATTAAGGTTGCACAAGAATTTAAACAGTTTGAATTAAAAAAAAAACAGATTTGAAGTGGCACACAGCTACAAAGTAATTATGAAATGCATATTTTGTGCCTTCAAAAAGTTTTCATATCAGGCTACTGACAAGTTCATGCCATTTTCTTAGGAAAGTTTTTGGAAACAGTTTGCCTGCGTCTTTTTTTTTCATCTAAGAGAGTGCCCCAAAGTCATCCTTTTTTCTTTGTGCTTAAGGCAGACTGGAACTCACAGCCTTCAGTTTCTAGTCCTGACTGCTAGGAGTCAGCAAACTAGGAGTCACTCTTAGGAATGAGCATAAAAGTGTATGATATATTGTTCATTCATGGTAAAACTATTGTTTCAAAAGCTTTTCATCAACTTAACAACAGCAAATAAAAAAACCACATACATCAAAATTTAAAAGTTATAAGAAGGGGGTGAGAGCTCTGGTATCATCAGAAGTGAACAAAAATCACCAGCATGACCTTAAGTACAAAGTTTATAAATAGTATAGAATCAACATAAGGAAGCAGTGAAGTACTCACTTGAGACTTTCAAGAGATTGGACTGCCATTTGAAATGGGGTAGGGTCTCCTGCTTGGGCGGGCAGAGGGTGGACTAGATGACCTAGACTAGCCTAGACTAGTTCCCTTCAAATTTTGTTAATCTGTTACTCCTCCTCTTTCTCCTCCTGCTGCCATGTAAAGTATCTATATTCTAGTTATTGTCACATTTTATCATACTGAGGCCCACAATCATAGTGGATATTGTTATACCCACTTTGCCGAGTTGTTGGTTTTGCTTTGCAGAACCTAGTGGGTGCCTTTTTTAGGGCTCCAAAGATTAATCTGTCTGCCTATTGAACATGATGCTGTGTTTCCATGAAGAAGTCAAGTTCAAATGTTCAAGCAAGAGGATCTCAGAAGCATTTATCTTTTCAGTCAAGGATGAACATTTGCCATTTCCCTCATAAGATTTCTCCTTTGTGTGCTTGCTAGTTTCTCCAATTGAGGGAGTGGAGGCTGGATGCATACTCCCGCATAAACACAAAACATGGTAAATAGATCAGAACTGCATGCCAAAAACCACAGGTATGTGAAGCTGTTTGTTGAAGATGACTTCTGGTTTATAATTATCACCCGTAGATATATCAAACTGAATAACGGGACCACCTGTGGTCTTTTTAAAACTAATTATAACAAATATTAAATTATAGCAATGAACTGCTTCAGGCATTAGTTCTTAAGATGGTACATTTTTAACTGAAATTCATCAGTCATGAAATATAAACTGCTCTCTATTTGGATATACTGTAATTCCAAACATTCATTTCATAAAGTTGTCCAAGCGCAGTGTCTGTTTTTCCAGTTACCAACATCTGTGCATGTAATAAATGTATTTTTCATTGTATCATATTTCTGTAACAAAAAGATCTGTTAAGCATTTTAAGACTAATTCACCAAATTCTTTCAACTTTATTCCAAGTTAGAAGGATAAAATCTAAAATCCACCGAACCAATGTCTAGTCTAGTGCCAACCAGTTGTGAAAATGCAGAAATGAACCTCCAGACTATTTAACGTTCAATAAATCACCCTACTATCTTTCAGTGCTAATTCATTGAACAGCTTCGTGGAAAGTAGCAGTAGGAAAAGCCATGAAGCTGAGATTTTTGTATCATCTCTTTATACCACACATACTCACTCAATTCTTAAATAGAGTTGTTCCATTCTCTTTCATGAAATGTGGTCATTTTAGATCTGTCAAGTCTCACTCTTCATTTGCAATTATCTATTATTGAATAAAGGAAACTGTGATACATTAACCAGATGTGGTTATCAGAGTGGATGGTTATCGGTCTGAGATATTCCAGGCTTCATGAATATGATCGTGACAAAATAAAAGAAAGACTTCATTGTACGGTAATATAACTGGCTATTCTTTGTAATATTCTTAGCTTCAAAAATGAGCAGAGATGATCCTCAGCCATTCCTTATAAAGTGATATGTGATGATGCAAGGTCAACAGAAGCAATTTGTCAAACTCGGGATATATGACATTGCTTTATTTTTAAAATGGGTTTAGCGAAAGTGTATGCTTGCTCATCAACATTGTTCTGCAGGCAACTTGAATTAAATGCAACAATATAATATTTAAAAATAGCAATATGATATTGCTAAAAAGCTTTCCTTTTTTAATTAATTGGAAAATAAAGCCAACTACAGCTCAGACTTTAAGAGATTTTTCTCAGAACAAATATCCAGGTCTTTTTGAATAAAAAGTTCGGTCCTTGAAATAAGCTTGTTCTGAAGACTCTTTCAGAGTCAAGGGGCCACCACCGAGAAAGTTCTGTCGTCAGAGCAACTGAGTTTGCTTCAGCTAAGGATCTTAAGAAATGACAGCATCTCAAGGATCAAATGGATATATGCCTCCAAAGGAAATCTTTTAAATATATGATTTTAGGCTATTAAGAGGTTTATTGGCAGGGGAAAAAACCTACATGTAAACTACACAGATGAAGGCAAATATATGTGTCCCAGGCTAGAGAGAAGTTCTCTGAAGATGGGCTCTAGCATGAGTTCAAAAGCTCGAAAGGCAAAACTTCTGGTCCCAGTGACTGACCCAGGTTGGATCCTACTAAACTAGATCCTACATGCAAACTAGACCTAGAAACTGATAGCACAGGAGGGCCTCAACTTATGACCTTTCATTTGGGCTGCTGATAAATCAGCATTCCTGTTGACTGATGAGGGGCCTGTTTCCCAGGCTTCCCCTGGCTGTTTTTGTGCCTGCTCGTCCAACAATCTTAGGAGCTGCAAAATTGAATGTGTCTCCTTGTGTCCTTGTTCATTGCAATGTGAGGCTACTAATGAGTTTGGGTTCCTTGTCTGACTGCTCACTTAGGTTCTTGCAAATTGGATTACACTGCAAGTATCCCTGAGCCCCAAGCAATCTTTACAATGCATAATTTGTCCTTTCCCCGGTCTCATTTGTGGTCATATAAAAGTCTACTTCACATTGCTATAAAGATGTGGTACATAGTTTTATCTGGTTTTATTTGAGCTGAATTTCCTGGGAGCCTAATCCATATTCTTCATTATATTTTAAGCAAATAGACCTTGCCCAGTCTTAATATTGGGAGAATTATTTGCAAAAAAATGTTCACAATGGTAAAATACTGCCTCTTCCTTGCTTATACGTACGTTCCAGAGAAGTAGTTTTATCTAATGCATTGTCTGCTATGACGCAAAGCATAGGTGTTAATTTATATTGCTGCAGCTGATATTTAGTACTGGCATGGTACTGCATTCCTCTCACTCTAATTAAACATTATCCCTGAGTAAGAAATTTTCAGTTGAACCCTTCTGGCAACATCCAGCATTTGCTGTGGCTCTCTAATGCTCTGGACAGATGCCCTCATTTTAATAACAGAGCAATCTGCTTGTCTGCATCCCATCTGTCTGAAAGCATTATAGTCAGAGTACCACATCCTTCAGACCAATTTTGCTAACTTCCATTATAGCTGCTTTCTCAGAATATGAAAGAGGTTAGGGATGCAAGCTGCTTGTGACTACATTTAACTATTTTTTCCTTCTTCTTTTGTATTCCAATCTTTCCATTGCAAAGGCCTTTCATATATACAGTATTTAAAGCTGTGGATCTTAGGGCCTTTTCATATGTCTGTGTATTACAGCTGAAGCCCATATTACAATCACAAAGTATACTGTTGAGAACATTAAATGGACAAATGTAGTGTTGAAATGTACCAAATATGAAAGATTGGGGGGAAAGGTGTTTTAACTATCGTGAACCTGATATTCCTAGGTCCAGCATTTTACTGTTAAGCTAGACAGTGCCTTGCATTAATCACAACCAGACCAAGGTAACAGATAGTAGACTTACATGGACAGTACACAATTGTCTGTTTCTTGTGCTTCCCCTTCCTCCAGAATTGAATGTAAGCATACATGGCAAAGCCATTCCAATTTTAGTCTCACAACAATCTTGTAAGGTAAATTGGTACAGACCTTCCTTCAGGCCAGTTTTTTCTGAAGAGTTATTTGATTAAGGAGACAAATCACAAGGAAATATTATGATTATTATAATATTAACACATATACATCAAACATGAAGAAACATTTTTCTGCTATTCTCCAAAGTATTCTGAAGTATTCAATAAGAAATAGGCAGCTTACAGCTGGAAGTTTTGAAACTTTAGCCATATTCCCATAATTTCAACATAGAAATACAGGTAGCACTCAGTTTACAACCACAACTGAGCCCAAAATTTATGTTGCTAAGTATGAGGTAATAATTCTCTCACTTGAGTCAATGGGTCATTGGAAATGTTTATAAGCAATGATTAAAATGCTTGATGCTTTGTGTTATGAAATGTAAACTATTTATTTACAAAGAACAATAATGCATATTAAGAATTGATAAAGACTGCCTTGTCTTACTTTATAAATACAAGATGCAGACATGCACACCTGGACGTCTTCCCTGATCAACACCTGAGGAACAGAAGACACAAGATGGAGGAAAGGAGGGGTATTTATAGTAGAACCAAACTCCTCTCCCTCTTGTAGAAATTTAGGTGGGAAACACAGGTAATTTAAGTGAGTTTTGCCTCAATTTACGACTTTTCTCACTACATTTGTTAACTCAATCACTGTAGTTCTTAAATAGTAACACGGCTGTTAAGTGAATCTGGCTTCCCCATTGACTTTGCTTGTCAAAAGGTTGCAAAACAGGATCACATGCCATGAGACACTGCAATCATCATAAACATGAGTCAGTTGTCAAGCATCTGAATGTAAATCATATGACCATGGGGATGCTGCAATAGTTATAAGTGTGTTCTATCCTACACCAGAAACAGACGATTCTGAGCCAGTTTTAAAGACAAACCACCTTTTTATTTCACAAATATACTTCTATGTTTAGTCCTGGGAGCTTGCCAAATACTCCGTGCAGGCTGCCAAGGTCAGACATAACGTTACTCACTTAAACATAGAGTCAGTTAAAAGCAATTAGTCAGTCCAGAGGCAAAAACCCAACAACTAATCCACAAAACTTGAACACGATTCAAAGCACACAAACAGGAAACTTGGTCAGATTGTAATAAGTTGTTTTCTGCGAAAGGTCCCTCCCCATTTTCACCCTTTTATGTCTTACTAGCTGATTACCCGGCCTTGCTTGGGTTTTTTTTTAAAGAAGTATATTTGCTGTGGGTTACACAGCATTTGCAGGCCTTCTGAAGCCCCTGACACCCCCTCCCACATCTCTGCTCCAGCAACGCCATATCTGGGCCAAGGACAGGCCAGGCTCTAGGCCAAGGGCAGCCCAGCTGTGAGGAAAGGCAGTCAGGGCTTGACAGTGGCACTGGGCTGTAGGCATTTGTGGTCCTTCTTAAGTCCCCGCGCCCCCTTCAACATCGTAGACGACCTTACTTGGTGGGGTGGGCTGCTCTGTGTGTCTTGGGCCTGTTGCCACTGGGGCAAATCTGGAATTTATATGTATAAAACATGGCGCCTTAGAGGTTTGAATATGGTGCCTCAGTCA
>JANHGC010002782.1:61336-74187 GCA_027560395.1 Boaedon fuliginosus | reverse complement strand
CCCGCAAGGGGTGAAGAGAGGCGGGGTATAAATTTGATAAATAAATAAATAAATATAAATCTTTAATAGGTTACAAATATAGACAAGAAGGAAAAACTGAGAAATCTCATCCAGTGAATTTCTAAATGTGTGTAACTATGGGAGGGGGAAGGAATTTCCTTTGAAAATTAGCTTATACTTTGGTTAAAAAGATGTTCTGTCCTTCATCTTTTCTTCCGTCCTAACCATTTAATTACAATGCACATCATTGTAAAGTAGAAATGAAGTAATATTGTTTTGTTGAAGAGACACATTGTTCAAATACAAGAAATGTTTTACCAAGTATGAAGAATATCATGATTTAGTAAGTAATTGATAGCCTTTGTTTTCCATTGTTCAACGTATTTCTGAAGAATTGAATCAGATCAACAACTCAAATGAAAAATGGGGATAACGGCATGCTTCATAATTTGTCACGTATCTACCACTCAGAGTTAAAATTAGCTTTTGTAAAAGAAAAATAGCACCTCTTCCTGATACTCAGTTGTTATATTTGTCTCACAATGAGTATAAATCTACATACATAGCAAATTTTATGGTGATGAGGTGATGTGCCATCTCATTACCATACAAGGTGACATTTTAGAGATGACCAGAAAATGACCCAAACCCATATAAAACACTCAACATTTCAGTGAGGGTTTTTTTCTAAATGCATAAATTTCTAGACAAAATAATCTAACAAATTCATATATTGTAATTTCATGTACTTTTTTTCAGACACTTTGCATTTACTTTATACCAATGGATGGTAAACAATCATACTATTACAGGCAACTCAAGGGTACCATTCTAACGGAAAGTTATAAATTATGAAAGTGTTGGGTGTTCAGAAAATAGAATTTATTAACTTCACCTAAACTAAACATGGGAGAGCAAAAACTGGTAGTTCATAATTTCAATTTTGAAGGTAACCCCAGATAATTGAGAGTACCTGAACTGTTGTTACCTCAAGACCAAGTTCCATCAGTGGACAGTGAAAGCGTCTAAAAGATGCTTCATGTTTAGAATCCTTGGAATTGTTTATTACAACTCGTATGCCATCGGCAATGGACGGCTCTTAAGCAAAGGCAAGGGAATGCAATGAGTAAGTAAGTAAGCTTCAATGAGTACTTACAGTACCTATACATGAAATGCTTACTAGGCTCTTGACTTTTTAGTTACTTTTACTTAAAAACAATTGGATACTGAAATGCTGCTAAACTATACATCTTTAATATATTTATTTTCAAAATGATTGAAAGCTCCATCCACAGTATTCAGTTCTGGGATTCAAATAATTTAACAACCGGTTCTCTGCCCTAATGAGTTCTTCCAACAACGAGTTCGCCACCTGCTCAGAAAGCTAACAACCAGTTCTCCTGAAGTGGTGAAAACTGGCTGAATCCCACCATTAACAGCTACTTTTAAAAAACAACATTTAGCTTGGTTGCAGTTCATGTTTGAGAATGCACTCATTTGCCAGGAAATAAAGGAAAAAAGGAAAGCTAGTTAAGTGGTGACTAACTGGAGGATTTTAACTATGGAGTGGGATCGAGGTGTTTGTGCAACCTTGTATTTCTAGGAGGAAAGCTGGGCTAGAAATAAAGTGGAAATAATCTCAGGAATACTTATGACCACATATAAACTATTAATCTAATTACAATTAATCTAATACCACAGAGAGTACGGGCAAAATTATGTTGCAACACCCTCTCTCTTGAATCTTATGCTACTGTATACTGCTATGACCAAAATGAAGGGAAACTTTATAAGACTCCATAAAGGAATCATTTTACACAGCAGGATTATATGTGGTGGTTAGAATATGCAGGCACAACCTTGTATCCCAATGAACAGGCTGTTCCCAGCCATTAAACTAAATGGCAAGTTTCATATTGATTTCCTTGGAGCAATATTTGTAGCATTAACCCAGCCCATTTGCTGAGAAATAAACCTGAAGAATTGTTTAAAAATCCATCACCAGCACTAACATATTTGTGAAAAACTCCATTGGATAATCAATACCAGCCATCAACACACACCCAAGCAACATCTAAAAAGCCACATACCACAGGCCCTATAAATATCACACAACAGAACAGCACACACTCTACTAGGGAGAAGTTTCCTGAAAATGGGCTCCAGCATGAAGCTGAAAGCTCAGAAGTCAAAACCTCTGGTCCCAGGGACCAACCCAGACTGGATCCTGCAATCAATATTTGTCATCAATAAACTTTGGGTTGCACGACGCATGAGTTAGCAATCTGCTAAGGACAGAACATTGTTTTTACAGACACAAGAAATGGAGGTGATACCTTTTCCAGCTGTTGGATTCCATCTTCCACACAGCATACTGAAGCCAGTGTCCGGAGTATTTGAGGATACAGGCATCTGAAGTAATCTTGACGGCAGATTTTAAGCAAGGCAACAATACCTCCTTCCTACAAGAAAAAAAATTCAGTAAATAAGTTGAATTAAGACTACAAGTTAAATGGAAGAAGACGAAAAAATCCCAACAAAAGAAGTGGTTCAATAAAAGAAGCCATGTTCTAGAACAAGGGTGCCAAACTCAAGGCCCAGGGGTCAGATCCGGCCTGTGGGGTACATAGATCTGGCCCAGAGGCCCCCACTGGAAATAGCAAAGGACCGGCCCATAGTGCCTCTGCCAGTGAAAAGGGAGCTCGGGAGGGTCACGCATGGCCCTCTCGAGCTCTGTTTTCTCTACCAGACGGCTGCAGGAGGCTGTCATGGCCAAAACTGGAGTGCAGGCAAGCCAGACACAGCCACCTATGCTGTTTTTTCTGGCAGAGGGCTGCAGGAGGTCATCATGGCCAAAAATGGACACTCAGTCTTGTCAGGATTGAGCCTGAGCCTGTTGGTCCCCATCCAGATCCTCATACCATCCAGACACCGGGACATCACCTCCACAGCATCACTAGTTCGGCCCAGGGGAGAGATATATAATTGTGTATCATCAGCATACTGATGATACCCTGCCCCGTGCCTTCAGATGATCTCACCCAGCGGTTTCATGTAAATGTTAAATAGTAGAGGGGAAAGGATCGAACCCTGAGGAACCCCACAAGGCAGGGGCCTGGGGTCCAATCTCTGCCCCCCCACCAACACTGACTGGGTATGGCCTGAGAGACAGGAGGAGAACCACCGCAGCATGGTGCCTCCCACCTCCCAACCCCCTGAGCCGCCCCAGAAGGATACCATTATCAATGGTATTGAAAGCATTTTAATTAAAGATAAAGGACATCTAGCATTCTGCAAAACAAAGAAACATCCTCATACATAATTTTTATTTCCAGAAATGTTTCTGGATTCCAGGTATACCCCAGAGGCATTTTTATAAAATAAAATGGTGGTTGGCTGTGACTCAGTACTTGTTTGGCCATGTGCCTCAAATTCAAGAAAAAATAATAATAGAGAGCAACTAAGAGATTATTGGACGTGATGGAGAATAACTTCACTATTTTGCCTTACAATATGTATTTTGTAAATGGTTGTACCCATTAAGTAGCCATAAAATGGTCTCCAAATTCCAAATGTGTGGATTAATCCAAAAACACAGATCACGGAAGGAGAAACCAGGCAGCTATTTATCACAAGTGTGTGTGTGTGTGTGTGTGTGTGTGTGTGTGTGTGTGTGTGTGTGATGCAGTGTTTTAAATGGTTCCTTCCAACTCTATCATTTTATTATTGTCCTTTTAGTAGTTCCTGGTAAACACCTATCACAATCACAGGAAGTAAACCATGATGAAAGTTAGCCATGCAGGCAAACTGCTCAACATTGCCCAGGCCAATTCTTTATATAGTGACTGTCTGCATAGATCCAGTTCACAATTTATTCAGCAATTAGGTTCCCATCTGTTAAAAAAATATGAGTTCCAGTCCTTAAAGATTGCATCCTTGTATATTGGAAACATTGCTGCTTATCACAGCTTTATCGCAAAATATAATTAAACAGTTTCTAGTAACTTGAATGTCTATAAATTGATGCTAAAACTGAATGCTCTCTAGAGGACATTGTTTTATTAGTCCTCAGGAAAAGCAAACAACAGTGAAGGAGAGCGGGAGAGGGGTACCCCAGCCGGCTTTGTGCCTGAGGCAGAACTAGAATTTACTGTCTCTAGGTTTCTAATCTGGCACCTTAACCATTCAGTCAATTGGTTGTCTTCATTTCTTTATTCCACCAATAAAATCTACGTGCCTTCTTGCAGGCCTATCAAACTCCAGCTCATAGGCCAGATGCATCACGCACTGGCCACACTCACACCCGGTTTAGCAAAGTGGGGGGGGTCCTGATACGTCAAGTGATGCTGCTGTGACAATGTGAGTTTGACACCCCTGATATAAAGGAGGTGGTTTTGCCTTGCAGATGGTTTTGATGATAGGTAGTCATGGCGTAACTTGTTCAGTATTGCTGATAGAGGAATCAATGCAGTGATAGAAAGCAGTGGTGAGACTGGATCTCCTTAAAAGTTTCCTTTCTTGATATTAACTGGTCCTAATTTATCATCATTGAGCAACAGCTATGCCTTCCATTCATCAAAATGTCTAATGTTTCTACTGAGTCCTGTTATTTCTAGGCACTTGATTATCTAATCATAGATCAGGGAGTGGAATGGATTGTTATAATCAATGCAAATTATATTCAGGTTGGTCTTCCTTTTCTTGCAGTTTTCCAAAATCATATTTTTAATTAGAAACTGGGATTTTGTTTCTCTGCTGAGCTGATCATTTGTTTTATTATTATTTTACAATCTAGTTTATAACACTGATGTTCCCAGATAGTCTTTCATTCAAAAACTAATTAGATCCAATCCATTCTTTTTTTTTAATAAATTTTTAAATTATTTTTTTCTTTACATATTTGTTTCATGTGTGAACAGTTGTTTGGGGGTACAATCATATCAATCCAATTCATAACAATATACTTACTTTCTACAATGTTTTATCATATTTTTTTAAATTAAAATAAAATTATCTCTATTATCTTATCAAAACATATACAGGCAATAGGTACTTTAATTTCCATCTTTATCTCTATAACTTTTCATTTCTTAAACCAAGTTAATTAATTTGATTTATATTATATTAATTAGTTTATATTAATAAATTTCATTTATATTCACTTACATTAATCCAATATTTTTATATAATTCAACCAAAGTTAATTCTAAATTTCATTCACATCAGTCCAATTCCTCATAACAATATCCTTATTTTTTATAATATTCTATATTTCTTAAATTTAAATTATTTAAATTATTTAAAATTATATCTATTATCACCAAATATATATAAGCAATAAATAACTGAAATTTCCATCTTTATCTCTATTTTTCTTTCACTTTTATTATGTAAACAATCACTAAAAACCAAATTAATTAGCTTCATTTATGTTAATTTCTTATTAATTAGTTTCATTTATATTCAATTATATTAATCCAATTCTCCTTAACATTGTAGTTCAACCAAAATTAATTTCAAATATTATTGACATTAATATCTTCCTAATAACAATATTAATATTAATAGTCTCAATCCCATCAATCTAATTCTAACAATTCTTTTTTTTTTAGTTATTTAGGGATATACAATAAAGTTGCCTGACATGTGTAAATTTCCAAACTTTCTGTCTATTATTTCCATTTCTTCTACACAAATCTATACCTTAATATTTCCCCTATAATTCTATTTCTGCCTTGGTTAACTGTCAGGCTAGCTAAATGCTTAAAATGTCCGCTTCTAGCCATCATCCCTTCTTCTTCTTCTTGAAATTGTAGCCTTTATCTGTCTTCCTGTTTCTCTCCCCAGCTCCTTTCTTCCACTTCTGCCCTTGCCTGTATTATCTTTGTTTAGCTTCAGTATTCCTCTCATTATCTCCAATCCATTCTAAGCTCCAAGCTAATCTCTGGCAATATATAATTCTGAAGGTTCAATACAAGAACTGGCTAGTGTAGAAATAGTCTTAAATCTGTTTAGCCCTACAGAATGTTTACTACTGACTGGGTGGGAATTATTTGCAGATAAATGTAATTAGGATTTTGACCTAAATGGTTTTCAGTTTTGTGAAATAATCCTTTTCCATTTGTAGCATATGGCTACAAAGCAATTCAGAAAGCTTTATTGGCACAGATACAACCAAAAATGTGAATGAAATTCTATTGATTTCTGGAATTAATACCACAAGCAAAGACTTTATTTTCAAATCACTCATTGGGCTCTATATGCAACAGCAAAAGAACATTGATTGCTATGAACATTATTACATATAAAAATAGCTTGATGGTTCTTTTTATGCCACTTTTAATCTTGAAAAATGGAAACAATAGATTATTTATTTAGTGCCTTCAGTCAATCGCTATTCCTGATGACTATGTAGACAAATGGTTTGGAGATTTTTCAGAAGTGCCATTGCCTTCTTCCTAGGTCTGAGATAGAGTCACCGGCCTCCAGCTGGCTTTGTGCCTACAAACTTAGTCTTTTGGTTTCTGGCCTGGGATCTTTAACCAAACTGCCTCTCTATTATTTATTAGGATAATTTATAACTTGCCCTTTTAGATTAAAAATCTTCCCAAAGGAGCTTTAGAACAATGAGCATCGAAGAATCTGTTTGCCAGGAGAGACATTATTTTTAATAACTTTCTATTCTGGGAGAAAGCAAATATCTGAGTAACCAGCTCATCACCACTGGAAAGTGAGAGGGCACCATATTCCATTGGCATTGCAAACCATGTTCTATTCTAGGCCATGGTAGAAGTGCTCTTTCTTTCTTCTGAACTGTCTCCAACAAGAACAAGTCTGAAGATTTCAAACAAACATTTGTTTAGCAAATAAGGAGGCTTGAATAACTCTCTTAATGATAATGTTAAGAGAGCCAGTCAACTGAGCCTCGGTGGCACAGTGGTTAAATGTAGCGCTGAGGCCTATCTCTGCTGACTTGTTCAGCAGGTTATAATATCAAATCTCAACAGGCTCAAGGTTGACTCAGCCTTTCATCTTTCTCAAGGTCAGTAAAATGAGGACTCAGGTTGTTTGGGGGCAATATGCCGCCTGGGGAGTGTTGTAAAGGTCTGATAAGCAGTATATAAAAATCTGAGTGCTATTGCTATCTCTGTTGTAAGCCACCCAGAGTCCTTTGGGAGTTGGGCAGCATAAAAATGTAATAAATAAATAAAATAAATAAATAAACTATACCAGAAGCTCTTTCAGATACACTACGTACAGCCAAGTTCATAATTTTAATTTTGTTCAATCATGCTTAAGAGAGATAAACTCTTCATTCATGGGTAGGAAGTAAGGATAAACATAATTGCTGTATCCCTCTTCATCCTCATCCTCACTGTTCATTACATGTAGAAAATAACTTAAGTGCATAATCCTCTTGCAATGATCATAATGTTGGAAAGTTGGTATAAACCACTAAAGGGTTATTATCCCTGCTTTGACTTCTTTCTGCAAAAAAAAATGAAACAGTTGCAGATATTTTAATATTTCTCTATTATAGCCTAAGGATATTTTTTTCCCAGATAATCTCTTTCAATTTCAAAGTGGCTCAAATTAAATTCAGTCTGAAATCTTGGCCTTGGCATTTGCTGATTAGCTTAGCTTTTTGTTACAGAAATGGCTAGTGTTTACCAAGTATATAAAAGTAAGAAGTTGAGACTGTATTTTTTTTTATTTTACTATGCTGAAAAAAGTTGGAAGTTTTCGGACTCGTGCTGAAGAGAAGCACACACTCTGCTAGGGGGAAGAGGGGCTCAAGCACAAGTCCGAAAGCTCAAAAGACAAAATTTCTGGTCCCGATGACTGACCCAGATTGGAACCTTTATTTTCATTTATATTTTAGACTATTATTATCTTAATAAAAAATAAAAAAGTGTCAAACTCAATCTGAGTTTACAAACTGACTTACACTCTTCTGAATCTCACATTTCCAATATTGTGCAAATCAAATGACAGATTTAAGGACAGTAGGTTATGTGGATGCACAGTTTAAAGATGAGAAGAAGCTGAACCTTCTCATAAACCTTAAGCCAAAATTTATTGGGAAAAATAAATTGCTTAACATTTTAAAGACTTCTTGTTCTCAGGTTTTAAACAGTTTTGCTGGAAAAGCAGGCGTAATAATGAGGACTTTTAACTATCAGACTAAGAAGGATTTTGATGGTGACCTATTCAATTTCTTTTATTAAACGCCATTGATTTTCACACTGTTGCCTGTAATAATAAACAAATAAATTTATTTGGGCCCCTCTGTGAAAGAAAATAAGTTAATTTCACTTATTTAAAATCTATATTTCATCAGCCATGTTTGGTGAGGAAAATATCTTAGATATATAGGCATTCATAAGGCCAGCTTTCACTTTAAAAAAAAGTCAATAATTTTGGGCAAAGAATTCTTGGCAATATAAATCATATCCTAAAAAAATCATTGTGGATATTAGAGAGTACTTTGATCTTACCTGTGATAAAAGTTAAATGAATTTAACAAAGAATTTAGAAGATAATAATCCATTCTTAACTTTCATCATTTATGATCTCAAAGCTTTCTCATCATTTTGTTATATTACATTGATTCTTTAAAATGAACTAATATGTAAAGGATGAGTAAGTGCTATAATGCAATACAAGAGCTAAGGAACAAAACAGCAGTCAATTTGAGCAGGTCTTTGAGTCAACAACTTTAAATTGTCTTCCCTCTTTGGAAAGCAAACTTGTTTCTCCAATTCAGCTTTTTCACTAGAAGTTGTCTTGTTTTAGGCTGCTTTTATTGAACAATTTTTTTCTATTATGCCTGTTACAGATAAACTGAGAAATCTTAGATGTGCAGTGCAAAGTCACATTTATAATATTACAGCTTCTTTAGCCTGAAAGGAAATATCAAAATGAACTTTGATACTTTCACTTACACAGGAATTATTTTTTCACCTCTAATCTTTCCATAAGTCTATTAAAAGGAATACCAATTGCCTAAATTATGTTGCTGAGTGCCAATTTGGTGTAGTAGTGAAAGGGACCAGGCTAAAAACCAGGAGAGCATGAATTCTAGTCCTTCTTTAGGCATGAAGCCAAATAGGTGACTATGAGCCAGTCAGTCCTTTTCAGCCCCAAATAGAAGTAAATGGTAATCTACTTATTTATTTATTTATTTTGTTTATTTTATTTTGTAAAACATGTACATGATAACAGGTAAGGTATAAACATAAACATGAACAAAGAAAATGTTTACAGGTAAATGGAGACAGTAAAACAGGGACGGTAGGCATGCTGGTGCGCTTATGCACGCCCCATTTATTGACCTCTTATGAATGGTGTGAGGTCCACAGTGGACAGTTTGAGGTTGAAGCTGTGAGGGTTTGAGGCTGTAACAATGGAGTCAGGTAGAGTATTCTAGACACTAACTATTCTGTTGCTGAAGTCATATTTTTTGCAATCGAGTTTAGAGCAGTTTACCTTGAGTTTATGTTGATGGTTTGCCCATGCATTATTGTGGTTGAAGCTGAAGAAGTCATTGACACATAGGACATTGTAGCAGATAATTTTGTGAACTATACTTAGATCAGACTGCAGGTTTGCCAAAGACTAAATGTCATTGCATGTAAAATCTGTCAGATATCAATTACTATACCTGAATTGGTTTTGGAATGGGGTTTATCCTTGAAAGCCACCTGAAGTCACCAAGAGTTAGTTGGATGGTGTTACAAATTTTCTTTATAAATAATAAACCAAACACTGAAACCCAAAATCACAGAATGTTAAATACAACCAATTAAAAACTCAGTGAATATTTTAAATACCAAGAGGATACTTGAGAATCTCCCCAAATTTTGAAAAAATAAATATGGAAAACAAATTCCATGGAAACTAATGTGCAGAAGCATGCAAAGCTGATTCCACGCAGCCTACCATTTTGAAATAAGACCTTCCACTTTTGTTCTTAACCTGTTTTGTTTCTTTTGACATTTCCTAAGCAACCTTGTTGGCACTCAAGCCCTTAGCTAGATGAACACTTTGCAAGAATGCTGATCAGTTCCTTTGCAAGCAAAGACTTCCAGGACCTGAATGATTAGGTGAAGCCTTCACATGCCTTATAAATTATAGCTAAACAGTTGCTGGATGGCTCTGGGCAACGTTTGGCATACAAACCCACGTACCTTTGCCAACAAACTATGCAGAACATATCCGTATTGGAAATTCAGTTGACAGCGATGAGTAATAAGCTCTTTAATATACCGCTCAGCCTTAAAGTTTTCAAAATGAAGCATCATGCATACTATCACACTTTTGTTTCAGTTAGAATAGCTTTAAGAAAAATGAGTCAATTAAAGGAAATTCTCAGTATAAACTCTCTGATTGGTTTTGTTTCATGTTTGCTTCACTTTATTCTGTTTATTCCTGAGACAATTGTAGATGCTGTTGTGAAAATGGAGATTTTTAGCAAATGGAATTAAGCATAAGACTGCAACCTGAAATGCTCCAAGTGCAGAAAGCATTTATTTATTATTTATTTATTTTATTAGATTTATATCCCGCCTTTCTTCCCCCAACAGAGGGAACACAAGGCAGCTAACAATAATAAACAATGTACAATTCAATAAAATTCATAAAAATACAATTTAAATACAATTTAAAAATACAACAATGTAAAACTTAGCACCATACCTACAATACCTATACACCACTTTCATATGAGGGGAGAGAGCTCCAAGCCCGCTGGCAAAGCCAGATCTTGACGGCCCGGCGGAAGGCTAACAAGCTAGGGATGGTCTGGACCTCCACTGGGAGCTGGTTGAATGGTATGGCACAAAACTGCACAACCACACAAATGATATATGGAGAACTGACAGTTAATATGTCATTGTATCTCCCTTTCCTCACAATAAATAGGCCAGCTTTTCCATTGTCAAAGTCTCATATATGATGGGCTACAATTCCTATCATTATCAGGCATGATACAGCATATCTGGAGGGCACAGGAAAGGCTGATCCAGATAAATCGTTATAACTGGTATTAGCTTTGAGGCTACAATGGTGTACAGTAATTTCTTTTCCTAAAGTCAAGTACGGTAAGTTTTCTTAGTCATGCCCAGATTACCTCTCTCATCCTGTCTGATTTCTATCTCTATTCATCTTTTTTTTTAATTTGAAAATTTAATCAGTCATGCAGTTGATTTGCTTTGCTCTACTCTCAATTCTATCCCCAATTTAGCTCCATGTTTATGCATTCTGAATACCATAGTCAAGCCAACAAGCACAAAATTACTGGGGACAGTTTCCTTCTATTATAAAACTAAAGCTCTTACCATCATCCCCTCCATTTTGCTTTCATTTTTCTCTTTATTTGTTAGTTTATTTTTTTTATTGTATGTATATCTTACCTTTTATCCTGAGAGATTAAAATGGCAAATACCAGGAGACAGAGATGGCAGTTAAACATGATCTGGTGCTTGAAATATAATGTCTGATGAATCTTCAAGCTACACTGTTCAGTGTGGTTTTTGATGAGAAATAAGCCTTTTTATTATTTTGCTTGTTGTCAGGGCCAAACAATTCTATATCTTAGTAAGCCATGAATGGAGAGTAAAACTGCTATACACCAAATAATGGATTAAAGTGAAAATTTTATCAGAGAAAATATATTTTAATAAAGATACTGATTACTGCATGGCATTAAAAACAACATTTCCAGGATGAAAAATCAATTGGCAAAACTGCAGAGAAGTAATTTGTGGAGAATGTTTTAATAGTGAAAGCTTTTTTAATGGTAACAAAACTGTAGTGAATAATTTGGGGTTCTCCTTTGAGAAAGTTATTTAGCCAAAGGGTTGATAAGTCTATCTCAGAAATGTTTTATTGCTTTGAAATTTTGAAGTGGAATATCTTGTTGGTTGACATCTAAACTCCTTTCCAACTTAACATTTTAAATTTTATGTATTTTATAGTTTAAAATCTAAGAAGCAATCATAATGAGGCCAGATTAGGGTTAGGATTGTAGGATTGTATATTATTATATTGTATTGTATATCTTATCATATCATTATAATTTTACAGATACACACATAAATGCATACATACATACTTTTTCCCATTCTGAATTCCTAATAAAAATCAGCCCTTTTGGAATAGTTACTTACTTCAGTAAGGACACCATCTTTGGTATCATTTCAAGGATCCTTCCAGGACCTCAAAAAGCATATTGGAAATAAAGAATTGGGAATTTAAAAAGCTAAGTTTAAAAACTTGTTCTATTTTCTGCTCTTATGGATTTTGACTATACCTCAAACAGCAAACCATTGAGCTCCCATCCCCAGCTGAAATCATCCCAGCCCCTCAGAGCTCTGTGAAGTTTTCCTATTTATAGCTAACTTTCATCAGTGTTTGAGGAGAAATATTCATTCCCTACAACACACCAATTTACTTTTCTGTCATGTCCCAATTTAGTCACACAATGATGGGCTGCAGTGTGTAGTTCTGTTCACTTTGAGCTTGTACAAGAATTCCTTTTACACTGGCAGATCCAGGAACTCTATTCATCATGAAGTTAAAAACATTTATCACAAGTGCAAGGTCACTGCATTTCCTTTCTTTTTTTCTTTTTTCTTTTTCTATTTCTGGAAATTCTACTTTTTTTTTAAACAAAGTTTATTGAGTTAAAAACAATATAAACAGAATAAAAACAATAATATAAACAACAATCATAACAATAAGCATTTATATATATTTGCGGATAGTGTGTGTAGATTCCTTAATAATTTATACTTTGTGTTTATACCATATTCATATTTCATATTTCATACATGCCTAATAATAACACA